>JANHFP010004723.1:138319-151488 GCA_032468135.1 Calamaria suluensis
TAATAATAATAATAATAATAATAATAATAATAATAATAATAATAATAATAATAATAATAATAATAATAATACTTTACATACTTAGGATAGGAAATGTGCAGATGGGGTTACTAGCCTTACATGTGTAGATGAGTTTACATCCATGTCGCACGCAGGATTGTTTACTAATGGTCAATTTTGTCCCATGTATATTCACATAATTACAACTACTCAAAAAGTAGTGTTATAATTGCATATAATTACTCTGGGAGTTAGGTTTTTTATTTTTATTTTCTTTATGTTTCATTTTGAGGACTTCACATGTATTAACTGATATTGTATTGTATTTTCTTGTTAGCCAACGTCAAGGGTTTTTCCTCTAGAAAGACCTTAAGTCTTCCCAGAAAGTCATGTTTCACCAAATTTTCTTGAGTCTAAACCCAGAATATAAATTGGTCCTGAGGTTTAGACAATGAAAGGTTAAACATTTATCTACTTCTAACTTTAATGGATTCTGTAATGATTTGTAATGCTGTCCTGGGAATTCACTTCCTACGGTCATCTATTTTTATTAACATTTGTTGTTATTAGTGATATTTTAGTGTTGGTTATATTCTTGTTAATGAGATAATGTAGATGAAAAAAGTTCAACAATTTATTTCTATATGCATGCATTATAACTGGATATTATATGATCATTTTATCTTTAAGAATCGGTACCTCCCCAGCCTTTTCTTCTGTTACATCTTTTTAGATTTTAAACCTGAGAGCAAGGGACTGTCTCTTCTTAATGATCTCAAAATCAAAGTGAGAGTTAACCTGTCTGAAGAGCAGTGGGAAAGATGGACACACTAGTATTAATAAATTACCTCAGTTCATTAGAACACTCTTTAGTTTATTCACAAGGGGGTTGATTCCTTGACCACAGAAATTGCCAGAGAAGTCATCCAGGCCAAGAGTCCAGACCATGGCTCCTCCATACTCTTTCCTCTTCAGCAACTCAGTCTGCAAAGATAAACTTTTAGAGTTAGCCAAGTTGGTTTATACTGAATGAATAACATTAATAAAAAAACCTATAATCATTTTTACTTCCACTATGATGACCAAGTGAGTCCAGTTACTGTGTTCAAAACTGACTCACTGAGAAACAAGAGCATGTTTAAATTGTATAAGAATACAAAGATGTTTAGATTTAGATCTAATAGCACACAGAGTGAATAAATAGTTGACTGGACATTTGACCAGGAATATTTCATGCTATATTTTGTTATAAAGTTCAGTGGTTCCATGTGAATCTTAAATAGGGCTGGTGTATCTGAGCTGCAAAAATTCTATCACTAGATGGCCATAAAAAGCAGTTGCTGACATTTTATAGCCCTTTATTAGTTGTCTGGATTTTTACAACCCAGAGATGGTGATCCTGCCTTAATGCACTGATTTTGTTAACAAAAAAAATTGTATTATTCAATGGCATCAAGCCCATATATGAATTTATACTGTGTAAGGTAATTTTAATAAGCAGATAGAACTTTTCCTTGTATATTGGAAGTTAGTCATGATTTTATTTCATTGGTTAAACTAGATTGAACTCAATAATTATTACACAAAATGACAACTTACTTTAAACTGAAAACTTTTTTCATTATCATATGCAACCCATTCTTCATTTTTGAAAGCATATGGAACCTTTTGTTTCTCAATCCATGCTTTGTTAGCTCCTTGTAAGAATGCACAAACCTATCAAAATGATCAAAGCAGTTCAGGAGAGAACAAAATAAAGCAATACTGTTTTTACAATATTTCCCCATTGGAATTAATTGCTATTAAAGAGTATTGTGATTCATGTGCTCAAATTTTAACCTATAGCAGTTTCTCAAAACCTAGATCTCTAGTATAAGAATAGGGAAAATATGGCTCAATTGAGAGCCAAAAATGTCCTAATCATTACTGGGGAGAGGAATCCCAATTTAATTCACTTAAATTACAGTAAAGAGAAACAATTTGGTTCTGTAAATATTTACTCAAGTGTAAATTCCACTAAATTGTGACATTGCTCCTAATAAACATGAACAGAATTATATTGCTAAGATATTTTATTATTGTTAGGTTTTGATATTTTTGCCCTATCTTTCAAGTATTTTAGAGACACATTCATAGAATTATTTGTTTACACTCTGAACGAACTCACAAGGCAACGAAAGCTGAGAAAACAATTTACCCATGGCCATTTTATAAACTTACCAATGGAAAGTTCAGCCTTCGGTCTACCTTGATAATAGTATGAACCTGGCTTCTCACTGTTTTCTTGTGCAAGTTAGTAAATTAATAACCTCCCAGCCTAGCAAAGGCCTTGGAATTTCCTGAAAATCTTCTATCCAATCTTAAACCAATCCAAACGTTAGCTTCTCGAGATTAGCCAAGGAAAACCAGAGGTTGCCATCTAGTTAGATAAATTATATTCTTTTTAATAAAATAAAGAGCATTTACCTCATAATATGCCAGGACACCAGACTCTTTGGTGTAGACTCCAGGACTGCCTCCACCAGAGGCTGGAGCACCAACACTAGTATTTGTACTAGAAAGTCTAAAAGTACGTGCATATGTTGGATACCCCATCATGAGTTTTTCAGATGGTGCTCCACTGTCATTCCAGTATTTCATTGCATATTCCTACAGTACACAAACAAACAAACAAACATGGTACACATACAGTCTGTTCACAGTACAGAGCAGGGTAGAGAAAGATCAAGAAGAGTATGGTCATTTATTGGTCCGTTCAGCAGCAAACCATACAGCAAGCCACACAAATTGACAAATAGCCTCATCTGTCAGTGTCCAATTTTAGTGTTTGATGGGGCTGAGACCAGAAGGAGAAGCTATCGTTGGAATAAATGCATTTTACAAATAAATAATTTTTAAAAAGTTCTAAGCTAACACACTTCTTTTTCTAAGTCACAGATTATCAATCAGACTGTTTTCAACAAGTAAATTAATGATTAATTAATGGTTAATTAATTAGTGGTTACAGTGCCCATCATGCTCAGTGCATTGTGATATTTGCATATCATACTCCTATGTTTAAAAAAATGAGAATTCAAATAGATGAATTAACAAACTTATGGCCCAGATTCAAGTGACCCATTAGTTACAGTACTAGGTTGTTTATATGATGCAAAACATATTAAGCAAGCCAGAACTTGCTTAATCCTTTCTCAGTTACTGTACCCAACTCAAACTGCCTCATACTTAGAAAGTGTAAGAGAATTCCATTTCTTCTTTTGCCTTTTTTCAATGATATAGCAATTTTAGCAGATGTTAAAAAAATAAACCTTTAGCTACCACCTGCTTTTCTGAGACATAGTCAATTCAAACTTGTTTTGATTTTGACATACACATATATCAAATATCTTGAGTTTCGTCAGTATTCTACATATGTTTGTATTGCTTAACCATATTCCCACTATGAGTACTACAAAAGCTATCACAGATCTTTGTGTTGCCGTTTTTCTTACACAATTGTAGAAGGGAACTGGGTCATAGTCTACTAAACCTTGATGCAATGGGCTGTTGTGTCCTGTCACTGAAGCCCAACTTCCATGGAAATCATAAGTCATCACATTGATAAAATCAAGATTCCTGAATGCAAATTAAAAATAAAAGTCAAAATTAAGGAACAATAAACAAACAGCCAGTATAAAAGATCAAATAACAATAGCTATTTTGGAAAATAAACACATATGTAATGGTAAGCTATAGCAGGATGTAGTTAATGCTCTTTAGAAAGCTGTCAGAAACCTTAACTGAAATACCTTATATAACTTTTTTCCCCAATATGGCCCTAAGAGATAGGATAGATAGAACATTTCATCATCCCACAGTCTAGTTATCTGATCTTGCAGAGGTAATATTCCAAACATTGGTACCTTGGTATTCAACTGCTTTGAAGCTCATCAAATTTGGTACTTAATGCATTTTGTCATGAAAATATTGTCCTGGTACTCATGTTCATTTGGTACTTAATGCACAAGCTAGAACTTGTCAATGTCAGCTGCCCTGTGACTCACTAGATTATTCCTTATGAGAAAAAAACATTTGGTACTCATCACGACTCCCAGAACCAATTAAGAATGAGTACCAAGGTACCACTATAACTTCATACTGGCCCTCTTCTCTTAAGATTGCATGACCTACTTCCCCAATGCAGGCACTTCATATGCAGTATCTATAGTTGTTTTGCTTGCAGATACAGCCGCTGAAAGCAGGAGCTGTGGTTTTCCAGTTTGTTCACTCTCTCTCCTAAACCCTGCTGATAGTTCCTGCAGAGGGAAACAGAAGCAGCAGCAGTAGTTACAATTGCTCACTTACAAGGGACCAGGAAATGTTTCAAAGGAAACTTTTTCATATTAGAAATTTTTCATATACACCAATCATTAAGTCATAGGGCTATGTAGCTGTGTGTGTATACGTGTGTATTAAGATATACACATATACTGTATATACTATATGTACTGAGCTAGATAATCCTGTGACTTAATGATTGTATGCATGTGTGTTTGTGTACAGTAAATAAACACATACAGTATATATAGTCTATTTAAATTAATCTTCCTTTTACACTGAGTAATTTAAAGAACAATATATGAAGAACGTTTGCGGTAGAACTCCGAACATGTTTTTCACGCAGACAGAGCAAAATGTTTCAGCGACTACCACATTCCAACCCCTACATTCACATTTTGTTTCCTTTCCCTTCCCTTGACAGAGCCATAAGAAAACTAACTGATACAAGCTCCTCACCCTTAAGGAATAGAAGATCTAAATAAACCTCCAACATACAGTACTCCTTTTTCACTATCTTTGGCGGTGGAATCCTTTTGCAACATGAGAGGGAGGGTGGAGGAGGTTCTAAGGCAGTCTCCCAGGAGAGGAGCAATGATGTGCATTCCAGACTGTAGCTTTAAACTCTAAGTACATAGTTACTTCATATACGCTCAGAAATATACTGTCTTTTTATTTGTAAATTCTATCAATAAAATATGCATTCTAAGACTGGATTCTAGAGCAACATTGTGATAAGAGCAAAATTCTGAAGCAAAATTCAACAGGTAAAACAGCTGAGCTTGTCGATTGGAAGGTCGGCAGCTCAGCGGTTCAAATCCCTAGTGTCTCGTAACGGGGTGAGCTCCCGTTACTTGTCCCAGCTTCTGCCAACCTAGCAGTTTCAAAAGCATGTAAAAAATGCAAGTAGAGAAAATAGGGACCACCTTTTGTGGGAAAGTAACAGGGTTCCATGCACCTTTGGCGTTTAGTCATGCCGGCCACATGACCACATCTTCAGACAGCGCTGGCTCTTCGGCTTTGAAACAGAGATGAGCACCACCCCCTAGAGTCGGTAACAACTAGCACATATGTGCAAGGAAAACCTTATATCTTGCTTAGGACAAAAACACTGCTTGGTATCTGTTTCTCATTAGATATGAAGTGGAACAAAAATACTGCCTGGCAATTACTTGCATGTATTAATGTAGGAGTGCTGATAACATTATCATGAAGCTGCAGTGTCCGTAACAAATCTCAAAATGATACTTGTGTCATAATGCAATTTCATAATTTGTATCATAACCTCTGATGCAATGACACATCTTGCCATTTGTTCCCCATATCACACAATTCTATGCCTTTGAACTCTTCTTAGTTCTATGATTCTGATCTAACGTCTTCCGCCAACAAAAATGAATGGAGAACATAAGCAAGTATTACAGCTCTTTTTGTACAAATTATTCCACACACTTGGCATTAAAAACTTTAAAAGGATCATAAGGGAATATCCATAACTCTCAATCTTACAAAAATCACTTGCAGAGCAGTGAAAATGTTAAGCAAATGTGCCTGGCTCCAAACTGGGTGGAAAATTTATTTCAGAGCCAAACTAACATTTCATTGGTCTACAAATGTATTGTTTTCACATTATAGTTGAGAAAGACTATTATCAGGTTTCAAAATAAAAGTTTATATCAGGCTCAATTTTAATTGCTTAGTAAGCTGAAATTCATTCAACAGTCTTCTTGCAATATTGGTTGACTCAATTTTTCAATCATTTTAAAGGAGAACTAGCTTAATTCATAATATCTGAGGAGAGGTGTTCCACAGTTATATTACAATGCCATTTTTCCTGCCTAAAATTAAACTACTTAACTCTAATTTGATCATCATATTTGTGCATGTAATTGTATGCTAATAGTACTATCATAGAAATCAAAATAATTATCAGTATGTTCAACAGTGGAGGAATGGAAAAGGCAAAGTGAAGTAGCATTTAGCAGTGTTTGTAGGATTCGGCTGTTTTTGATGTAATGGAAAAACCAGCATCAGTGCTGCAAGTTCTGCTCATTTTGGCGATCCATGCAGTACCACAATATATGTAGAAAGCTTGCATCCCAACAACACAATGCTGGGATTTTTTTGGTCTGATTCTTTTTGCCTCTCCTCTGGGACACCTGTGGAATACTTGTATTCCTTGAACTACTTCAGAGCATTCTTTTCCAAGTTCTGAATGTATTCAGTTGCACTAGCCAAACAAATACCTTATTTATGAATGAAAAGATGTTGGCTGAGCCATTCAAGATCACATTGAAACAAACAACATAATTAGTAGGCTTTGGATGAAAGTGCACAGAGAATAGGAAGGATACTGAAGATCTTAATAGCTTTTGTTTCAGCATGTAAAATAGCCAAACTTGCATAAAAACCAAACTGGTGTTTTTGAAACAGGCTGAATGTTATGCAAACTTTTAAAGATTTTCTTTAAACAAAAACACTCCAGACATTGACAAAATATACCAACATATACAAACTCATACTTCCCACTATGATGCTTAACCAATGGATTATGTATAATGGAGAAGAAAGCACTAATGATGTTTTATTTCAGGATACACTTTATTCCCCCCCCCTTTTTTTTAATGAAACCACCAAAGATTACTTCATTAGAAATAATCCTATTTGCAGTTCTGTTACTCTCATATGAATGAGTGAAACATATAAAAACAATTCCCCAATCTAACTAAAATATATCAGATCTACTAGTACATCCCAATAGTACAAAGCTACATATAAGAAAATCCCAAACTATAAAATGTCACTCAAGCAAGTTCCAACACCAATGTAGTATTCAAGTTACGTACGTGACATCTAGTGCCAGCCAAAATATTTTGATGCCTGAGGCAGAACATTGGCAAAGTAGAAATTAGAGCAGAATCAAATCTTAGAGCAACCTTGGCCAAAAATAATACTACTATTTCTGCCAATGGGAATGTGTATAGTAATAGGTGCCTCAGCAGTCTGAGAAATAAAGTATAGCTTCAAAAAATGTCATCCCATGATTTGTTTATAAGCTACTCAGAGATTTCTGGATAGTATCACTTTGTATTTATTAACGTGGCATCTAATTTAAGAGGTAGAAAGGACTCTCCAAAAAGAACAAAATTAAATTTAAGGATGTTATATTATGCAATGTTAAAATTTAAGAACAATGTAGGTTGTTTTATTAGATCTGGGCAAAAACTAATCAGTGAAGTTCTTCATTAGAAAAAAGGCAATGATTTACACTGTCCTCAATTATATAGTGAGATTTCTGCATATTACATAGAAATCAAACTATACCAAAAACCTGGAGGATCAGAGATCGATAGCCACCTGCTTAAGTTTTGTATGTCACTTGACAAGATGTTAGTTTCACATAACCAGACAAAAGCAGAAGTGTTCAACTAGCTACCAAAATCATATAAACATATAATGGGACCTATGGGACTACAAAGGTATAAAAAAGCCTTAATTGATTCTAAATGACAGTTTCTGTAAGTCAAGAAATTAATATATATGTTTCATGTGGTTAACCATGAAATCAATCTGAGGTTTTCATAAAGGACTTTCTGTGGGGCTGCAAGATCAAAAAGATTAGGAGTGTCAAGTCATTTAGTTATGCAAAATAGAAATACATTTTCAAGTCATAATATCCATTCAAAATACTGATGCTACATTTAAACAATGGATAGTCAATGCAATCATTACTGTAAAGTTGTCCATCATGCACTACAATGTATCACTATTACATACATATTTTTCTAGCTAGTTCTCAGAATAACCACAATAAAAAAAGTTTGAAATGTCTAAATCACTACTCTCGTAAAGATTGTCATCATAATAAATGTTTTAGTAAAATTCTGGTTAATTTTAATAAATGTTACATTGGCAATATTTAAACATTTAAGATACCGTTCTGCCAAGCATAATTAATTTAAAGGGGCTATTTCTAGTTTATCTTCTCTATTGCAATAATCCCTTCCTGATCTGCCAATTACTAAATCACTTTTGTGCAGGGTATCTTGAATTAAAAACATTTGCACTGTATAATATATAAACCTATGACAAGTGAAGAATTTCCTGGAAAGATCAGGAAATGGTCCTTGAAACACTTCTGAAATACTTCTAATCTCACGCAAGAGAAATACAGAAGATAATACTTAAAACTTCTCACTTGCATACAAATAAAAACTACAGTCATGACAAAAATTAGAATTGGAACCTACACCCTATGTCAGCAATTTAGGAGACTTATGAGCATTTATATTTTATTTTGAAAGTAGCATAGGATTTCATTTAGTGATATTAATATAGTGGAAAAGAAATGAAGATCCCACATAAGAGATCTTTTTTTAAGTGTTTTGTTTCCTCTCACCCACCTTCAAAAAACCCCAAAACTTCTGTTGCTGCGGAGAAGCACAGGTGTTCTACACACACACACACACACCATTGCTAATACAAGCTCAGAAAACCCAGTAGGAAAGCAGTAAAACCTATTTGTGCTAAACTTACCCAAAAAATCAACAGTTTATCCCTTATCACCAATCTCTCAATGTAACAAATAATACAAATACATAGTCCTCAATCCCATTAAGAACGTAACAAGAAAGAATGGATGAAGGTATGCAAATAACTTGGAGAAAACAGAGGACAGGAATCTTTCAACATTCTTAGCATAATGAATTGCTATACACATATGGGCAACAGTCGCATTAATCGGAGGCAACATACTGAACAGCTGCTGGAATTTGATGCCACAGTAATCTGAGAAATGGAGCTGAACTCTTCATGCTTTGGGAATGAATTGCATACTTGCTTTTACTAACCCTTACATGTTATTTACATCACTTCAATCTCATAAACATATTTCAATCAAAATATAGCGGATATTAAAAGCCATTTTTAAAATATTATTAATATTTAATAAATTTTGCTTTAAAGTTCCTATCAGGAAACAGATTCTTTCATTCAACCAAATAACACACTAAGAGCCAAAAATATGGTGATTTAAAAACACAGGAAGCTAAATGTAATAATTATTTTAAACACATTTGACTCATTTCAAAGATAACATGAAAAGCATAGAATCAATATGAAACTAGCCTGCTATAATAGAAAGCACTTTATAACATACAGGACTAAGAGATAAAATTCTTATAATATATCCATATCATAAAGTGGTCTGTTTGAACAATATTGTGAATGACTCAATGTCTGAAGAAAACAAATGCTCATGCAACAGCTTCCGTGGCCTTCATTTGCTCTGGGAATTATTATTTTTTTGCTTACATTCTCTTCAAAAATGTTACACTGATTCTGAAACTGTATACAGTATTTTGAAACTCCAGGAAATACTACTAAAAGCTCATGTTTTCTCATCAGAACAGTAGGAATTAGCATCCTCTACAGCATTTGAAACAGATTCTTTATCACAAATATAAAGATAATGCAAAGAAATAAAAATTATAACCAGCCAAGTATTATTTGTTCAAATATTGTTCTTTTGCTTCTTTGCAAGGATTCTTTTATTGCAGGTATGGCACATGTACTTCATTTCAAATAAATCTATATACTACTAAAACTCTCATGTATATAATCAAGGTTATCAAAAATGGGCTAATTTACAGAATGTGTTCAGAATCTAGGACCCATAATTCCCATGTAATGGAAATTTGTCAAATTTTATTAAACATATTATGACAATTAAAAATAATATATTTCCTATAGTCAACTCCTGAAATTTGACTGTGCTATACAATTCAACATATGCTATTTTTCAAGACAGATATATCTCTACATATCTCCCTAAACTTTTAAGAATTTTTCAGAAACATTATAAGCTCTGCCAGTGTTGAAGGCGTTGAGGAATCTGATAAGGTCGTATCTCTGCAATGATGGCCAAAAGGTCACAGATTGTCTAGTAATCATATAAAAGCATTGTGTGTATTAAATTCCTCAACTATTCAAACAGGTTTTGAATGTTGGCTGGAATGTTTGAAATATTTTACTATGTAACACTGTTGCTGTAGCAGACAGTTAATTATTATACTGAATTTGAAAATTACATTGTACTAAAAAGCATAATTATGAGATTTCCATAATCAAGCACAAATGCTAAATATAACTATTTACTTTTTGTGCATTTCTAACTCAGTATTAAATATCTGAATCAAATACAATGCCAATCATTTCAAAAACTTGAGAAACCGGAGCATCATCTTCTTTACAGGATGAAAATCCTAGTAAGAATCTAATTATATTGTTTTGCAAGTCAATAAGTCAAAGTAGATCAGCTGAGATAAACAGGTAAAATAAATTACCCACTTTTTCTTTTATCCCTTCTCATTTCTCACCACTACAAAACAATTCAAGAAACTGAGAGTTGGCACAGAGATTCTTAAACTACTACCAACAAAGCAAGCACATTTGTGCTTCCAATTGTCAACACAGACTGTATTGGAGTCAGAAGGACCTCTAGTGAATTTCAGGAAGTGTAGCAACAGCAACCCGGGAAAGAAAAAGGAAAAGCCGGCCAGGACTTTCCTTATTCAAGCCATAATCCATTCAAACCAGAAGCAGTTACTTCTAACTGCAATATGGTTTTTTTTTATAGAAGCAGAACTATCGAGGGGAAAAACATATATTACGAAAGGATTATCTATAATGCAGAAACCATTTTGTGTGTAAATTTTTCACCAACTTGAAATCTGTGCTAATACTTTGGCCATTGGTCAAGGGTGTTCACAGAACCGAATGCTGAATACATACTTAAAAGAATATTGTATCTTTCATGTTTCTCATGGCACGGAATAATAAAAAATTCAGTGCCAATTTTTTGAAGAATATAATTTGTATTCACCAGATATTAGATTAGGCAATCTACAAAAATAACATGTAAATAGTGTGCATCTCATAGCTGTTTTTTTAAAAAAATAAGGTATCTTTTCCCTTATACATCACATACGAAGTGTTGGATATAATTTGGCATAAATAGTATGTCACCTGGATGTGAAAATTGTTCCTTCTGTGAAAGTGGGCATTGCTTTTTAGTGAGCTTTTAAACTTGCAATAATCTCAGAAAACGAACCAACTGAGCAGCAATATAAAACACAAGCTTCTTTTTTGTCTCAATTAATTTACACCTTCAGCATAATTTTGTAGCTT
Source organism: Calamaria suluensis (assembly GCA_032468135.1). Classification (NCBI taxonomy): domain Eukaryota; kingdom Metazoa; phylum Chordata; class Lepidosauria; order Squamata; family Calamariidae; genus Calamaria; species Calamaria suluensis. The sequence continues at coordinate 149,825 of JANHFP010004723.1, forward strand.
TTTAGTCTACATTACATTATTTCTTGTGTCATTTCAAATTACTTTTCAATATTCAATTGACTCATAGTATATTTGTATCTTAATTAGTATCATCATTGTGAAGCACTATTTCCTATTGAAAATAGGAAAGCAATGTGTTTATATTTAAAACAATCCAAAACATAAGGTCAGTTTTACCTGAAATATGAAGAAAATATTATATAAACTGCACAATGCAAATAAACCTCTTCCTTCATCATTTTAAACTCATATGTAAACTTTGCCTGAAGTTGCAAAAAAATATGATATTCAGAACTTTTTTTAAAAAATAACACATTTTATTTAAACTCATCATAAATGAACATGATTAAAATTCATAATACCCATTACTTAAGTGAAAGAAGATATTAACTTAGCTAGTTAATTCTAAATGGTTTATTCTGCATTTCTTATTCATAGGTAACAAATAATAAACCATGTTTAAGGTATCACAAGTCATATGTTGGAGGTTTTCTGCAATTTTTTTTAGCACAGGTAACTTTTTAAAAAACTTTACATTAAGACAAAAAAAAAACGATTTGTAGATTTAAACTCAGAAAGAAATCCCAAGAACTGGCTCTGAGTAATAAAACTACATATAAAAGCTAGGACAAGAGCAAATATATCATTTTGTACTTCTAAGCTATCTCCTTTGAGGTTTTTTAAAAACCACACTGTAAGACTTGACAATCTTCAAAAATCACTAGACTATGGTGAGTTTTCACGGCTTATAGTAATCATTAGTTTGAAATTATTTTCAGTTAGTTTTTGAATTTCATAAAAATATGCAATTATTTTTCAGTTAATGTTTTTAAAACTCATTTGTCTATATTGATTTTTAAAGAAATTTGTAAACTAAAACATCAATTTGAAGAATAATTGTTGATTGCCAGGATCCATCCAGACTATGTCCCATACAGGTCTTACATATTCTATAAATCATATATTGATAGAAAGCCATTTTCCTGGTCTGCTGAACTTTTAACAAATACTAATTTTTGTTCTCCTACAATATTTCTAGAATATCTGCAAGCGGGCTTGACAGTCCTTGTATCTCCCAAATAGTTCTCTGAAACTATGTTTATGTTCTGTTCCAGAGAAATAACTTGATTTATCAAGAATATCAAACTCTTCAACTTAGAAAATAAATTCTTACATCCTTAAAAATCCCATGTGTACTGTCCACAGCATACATCCTATTGAACTTAACAATACGCATCAGTGGAATGTGTAATATCATTTTTCATTAAACAAAATCTGAAGCCATCTGTACAGTAGTCATAGAACTAGAGTTCAAAAAGTTCATGTGGTTCAACTCTCCCTAATGTGGAAGAAAAGCAATTAGACCATCCATGAGAGTGGTTCATCCAGGGATGAAGAACCCACAACATCATAAGTAAACTACTTTTTTCTTCCTGGCAGGGTCCACTTTTTTCAGATCAACTGAGTGCTAATCTATCAACTGAGAAAAGAACCAACCAGCTAGCTTGCTTGCTTGCTTGCTTATTTATTTATTTTTTTTTATTATTTATTTATTTATTTCTCACATTTATATACCGCCCCTCTCCAAGGACTCGGGGCGGTTTACAGCCATATTAAAAACACAAATAACACATCATATTTATGTTAAAATTTAAAACCAAATA
>JANHFP010004723.1:306046-321526 GCA_032468135.1 Calamaria suluensis
TGCCATGCTGGCTGGGGAATTCTGGGAGTTGAAGTCCAGACCTCTTGAAGTTGACAATGTTGAGAAACACTGCTCTATAGGAACCCTGTTAATTGGCAGCAACAACTTTGAGTTCCCTTTTCGATATGCATGCTAAAAGAGCCAGTAGATTCCCTTACCTATGTCTGCTATTATATTGCAGCTGTATTTAAGATTTAAGAGTGGAGTTATTAAAGAGTTACCCAGAAAGGTAGTATTTCCTTCTTCAATGGGAGACTTGATATCCTTTCCAAAGGTTAAGTGCTTGTAATAAATACAAGATTTTACAGATTAACCACGTCTAGTGTCTTAGCAGGGTGGGGTTCAGTTGTGGATATGCTTTTTCAGTTAAAGGGATTTCAGTGTTTATTGCGGCATGGGTGCTACATTGAATGCTTTGCAAGCTTTAATCTCAAAACATGTCCTAGCAATTATTTGGAAACATCAGGTCATTTGCTCATGAATACTGATTGGGCCTCCCTGACTTGGTTCACGGAAGACTCTAATCCCAGGGAATCAAAACACAATTGCTGTATTCTTCTATCAAGCTCTGCCCAAACTGAGAAGCATTTTATTTGTTATTGTACTAGCCTAGCTTACACAGCCTAAGAAAAAGATGTCACAATACACTGAATGGCAAAGTTATCGTTAGTTGCGAAGTTAAATGAAGTCCATTTAAACTCACACCAATTGCTTCAGTGACTCCATCCAGCCACCTTGTTCTCTGCCGTCCCCTTCTTCTTTGGTCTTCAATCTTCCCCAGCATTAGGCTCTTGTCCAGTGAGTCTTTCCTTCTCATTAGGTGGCCAAAGTATTTGAGTTTCATCTTCAGGATTTGGGGTTCCAAAGAGCAGTGAGGGTTGATCTCCTCTAGGACTGACCAATTTGATCGCCTTGCAGTCCAAGGGACTCACAGGAGTTTCACAGGAAAATGGCAAAGTACCCAACCCCATCTGAGCATTTGGGTGTTAAGTAGATTCAGTTTTTTTCTTCTAAAATTGTAACTGTAGCTGAGTATAGTGTCAACAGGAGGGGGAAATTTCCACTCCAGTCCTACAGTTTACATAAAAGACTCTCAAAATTATCTCTTCATACCTGGAGGGGCTATTAGTTGAAGATTTCTCAAGGGGAAGAAAATTATGGACTTCCCTATTCAATAATTCAAAAACGCCAGTGGCATGACTATTCTCATGTACAATGTGACCTTCAAACCATCTTTTTCTAAACCTCCCATTCATAACAGAAGGCACACAAGCCTTCTTTTATTTCCTAAAAGATAAGGTTTAACTAGTACAAAGCATGCATATTTTAGTAATCAAAATAAAAATAACATTACCAATACAATAACAGAGACTGAATAGCTCACCTATGCCTAGATGAAAAGAAAATTGTGATCTGTTAACAAAATACTATTTTTCCAGGGTGTTCACCAAAAATATATGCTAATTGAAATACATATTTTTGAAAAATATGTCCTTAACTGTCTTATACTGAGTAAAAAGCATCTTGAGATGAATCTCCAGTTCTAATCATGGAATTATTGGGTCACATCTCAGCTCTGACTTGCAAGCCACATTAAATCAGGTGTTTTTCCCAGTTCCTTGGGTTTTAGGAGTCTCCAGCTGTTGATGTAAACTGCTTAGTTACCTCTGAACAGGACAAACTATGGGGAAATTTCAAAACCTTTGCTCCATTTGTTCTGGTGTTTCTAGGGATTGCGGCAAATCACTATATTAGTCAATTAAGAGTCTAATCTCTGGGTGGAGCCATACCTTTAACATTTTAATTCATACCATTCATATATGAACTGGGTGAAATCTTTTCTGATTGGACTTGGTAATATGGTGAATTCCACCTGTATTACGTACTTATAAAAAGTATGAAATGTACTTTTTATGTGCCATAACTATAATCCCCAGATATATTGTAAGGTAAGAGTGTGAGATTCGTACTTAGTCTAGGAAAACCATTATGTTGTGAAAGAATAAAATAAAAATGTAGCAGAGAAAAAGATCTCTTGTTCCCATATTGCACCTATAAACAAATCCTCATTTAGTCCTAAGCAAAAAGTCCACTAAGAGCTACCAGAAATTTATGTCTTTTCTATTGGTTTTTACTTCTTCTATTTTTTCCTCTCTCTTTTTTCCCCTGCACTTTCTGAATGTTTTATTTTTTTTTCTTTTGGTTTAATTTATATTAAGTTTTTACTATGCCTATTAAAAAACTTTAATACAAATTATAAGAAAAAAAGATTATGCTGCTTTTAAATCTAAAGAATTACATGATGAATAATGGCGACTTTGCCTTAATGGTTACCATTTTTGCCTGCCACTGTTTGGGTTATCTGATTAATACAGCAGTGATGCTATTTTAGATTCTAAATCAAATGAGTTTTTAAAATATATAATTTGAATTGTTTCAAATTCTTCAGAGTGGGTTAAACCAAAATAAGCTGCCTTTCTGTTTATCTGCTGAATGAAATCCCAGATTTCTATCCCCAATATTTTTTATTAATGCATCTAAATGTTATTGACATCTCATTATCCACTGAATTTTTTTCTGATTTTGAAGAAGTTGGTTGTGATGGCCTGCTGGTTTCAGGAGCAGAAGATAATGTTTTGTTGAAAGAAACAGTAAGTGAGAACTAGTTAACTCAACTTGTTAAGCAATAAACCCTTCTGCTAAAGCTACATTGACCACGGAACCAAGGCCAATGTTCCTCAGTTATGAAAATGGTGGTGTCTCTAGGCCAAATTGGAGAACCAAAAGAATTGGGGGAAAAAATTTTTAAGGAGAAATCTGCTATCCCCAGCCTTAAGAAGAGAAGACTGATAGGGGAAATGGCAGCACACTTTTCCAGAGAGGTGGAAACAAAAGGTGTCCGAGAAACAAACATTTCTTTTGGCCCAGATGACAGTATGTGAAATAATGTAAAACAAAGAGTGAATTTGATTGACATGTTACAATCCTTCCTTAAGGACTACTTTATGTGAGATCTCTTGTGAAGAATAGTTATTTCTCTACCCTTATGGTGTCCAGAGAGAGCTGGCCAGTGGGCTTGTTTAAGGTGACACCATCCCTTCTGGGCAAGGAGGAGCCACGGGAACTCTTGTAGGGGCCCTGAGAAGATTGTTCTACACATCTATTGGATAAAGTTATTCAGAGTTGGAATCCAGTTGTACAGGTTTTCTGGCGTTGCCTGAGGGACAGTCTTGCCTAGTTAAGTGGAAAGAGTGCTAAGAGTTCTGTTGATTCGAATGAACTGGACAGGGTCCTTGGAGTGGTGAATTCAGCCACCTGTATTTTAGATATCTGTCCTTCCTGGTTGATTAAGGTCTCTTGGGGGCTGGAAGTGGCTGGAAATATTCAGAGGTGAATATTTCTTCTATGGGAGGTGGGTGGCTGTGTGTCTCTTGAAAGAGGAAGTTGTTTGTCCCTCCTTAACAGAAGTATACTGGATGGACCCAATGCATTTGGACAATTTTTACTGAGGGTGGTTGCATTATAGCTCCAGAAGGTACTGAAAGAAACAAATTATCTGGAATCTTTTCAGTTAGGATTCAGGACTGAATATTGCATTGAGACAACATTGATAGTGCTTGGCAATGACATCTATGGGAATGGGGATAGTACATCCATCCTGGTCCTTCTTGATCATGCTGTGATCTTTGTTATCATTGATCATGAATCAGTCTACCACAGTTCAGTGGGTTGGGCATGGGAGGCACTGTGCTACAGTGGTTCTCCTTCTTTCTTCAGAACTGATTCCAGTAAGTGTTGTGTGGCAAGTTGGGCCTTAGGTCTCTACCCTTCTGCCTTGTTCTATTTAACATTATAAGAAGCCACTGGTAAGGTAATCATCAACATTGGGGGGGGGGAGGCACCAGTGGTGAAATCCACTTACCTTCGCTACCAGTTCGGGAATGGGAGTACACGGGAGCGTGTGCACGTACTTCTTCTGTAGGTCTTAAACCTAATATTGCTTATCACCCCTAATTATACCATACATGCAAGCCTCACCATTACAGTGAAATCAATGGTAAGATGGTAAGAAAAGGGATGTAATGACATCCCAGTGGGTGGGCAGAACCTCCCGCCACTGGTGCTACCAGTTCAGCAAATGGGATAGATCTAGGGGGATTTCACTGCTGAGGTGCATTATCATAAGTATGCTGATGATATCCAGTTGTACTTCTCCACTCTGGGCCAACCAGGCAATGGGCAAATACCTTGCTTGGACATTGCTTGGAGGCTATGATGGTCTAGAGGAGAAGAACATATGTTGGCTCAACCCTGGCAAGATTGAATGGGTGTGGGTGGGTTTTAGGACACCCCATGTCTTGGGACTTTACATCTTAATTCTGAATGATGGTGCATTTTCCCAGTTAACGTTGGTGCTCAATTTAGAGGTCTTCAGCTTCTGAGCAAAGATCAAATGGCAGCCATGGCCAAAGGGATTTTTGCACATCTTGCACACGTTAGTTCCACCCGTACTTGGATCAGGAGTTCTTGCTCACTGTGAATCTCACCTTAATCATCTCCTATTTGGGTTACTGTAATATGCTCCAAAGCACATCAAACGACCATTGAAAGGCACTTGGAACAACTTCCAAGTTGGTCCAGAATGTAGTCTTGCGAGTACTTTTTGGCTTCTTTTATTATCCCACTGTTTCATCACTGCTCCAAGAGTTGCACTAGTTCTGAGTAGGCTCCTGGGTTCAATTCAATTCAAGGTGATGGTTATCATTTGTAAAGCTTTATGTAGCATAGGGCCTGCAGAACCATCTTTCTCCCATTGTTTCTGCTTTCTCCCAGCAGATCTAGCAGAGAAGGCATGCTCAGGATCCCTTCCATCACTGAGCTGTGGTGGCACAGTGGTTAGAATGCAGTACTGCAGGTTAACTCACTGCTCACTCCAGGAGTTTGATTAGGAGTGGCTCAAGGTTGACTCAGCCTTCCATCCTTCTGTGGTTGGTAAGGAGAGGACCTGGATTGTTGGGGGCAATATGCTGACTATGTAAACCACTTAGAAGGGGCTGTAAAGCACTGTGAAGTGGTATATGTCTAAGTGCTATTGCTATCAGATTTAATGCCATCTTGTGGAATGCCCAATTTTTTTCTTTTCCGTAGCAGTGCCTGCCTAATGGAACAGAATCCCCATGAGATTTAGATGGAGAACACTCATGAGCAATCTCCCAATCTTCCCTTATCTAAAAAAATCCAAAGGTCTTGTCTATTACGCTCCTTCATTCTTCTTTATTGAGATGTCTTCAGTCAGCCGTGACTCAAGCTGGAAAACCCCATGTTTTGTCACGAGGTTATTTAGGCCATAGTAGAGGGGAAACAGGATGACATATAACCTCTTCTGTGGGAAATGAGACACGGAATACTTGCTTTCAGGTATTTTATTTCACAAAGGGTTCTGCAATGGTCAATGATTACCAAGTTGCCATTTTCGAACACTGAGAGAATTGGATGGATCACCCTTAGAAGATATGGTCTTTTTGATTTAGTTCAAACTTTCCAGGTAGCTTTTTCTTGTTATTCCAAAGCTATGTGGATAGAAAGATTAGGCTGGGAAGAAATGTCAGTAAAAGTACTTGGTTCACGCCAACTGGAATCTGCACGTGAGGTGTGACTGCATGTGAGATGCAAACTACGCTGCTCAGCCTGAATATTATCCAGTGGTACACAAAGCCCATTATTTATGAAGAGACTGAGAAGAAAACGCTAAAAATTTGAACTAACAGTGGTATAAAGAGGCACTTGTGCACTGAAAGCACACAGTCAAAAGTTTCATTTGATGTTATTCTTGTATGATTATTGTAATGTTACATGGCTTGAATGTCATGCGGTTCTTTAGGTTTATAGTTACTCTTCTGTTGCACATTGCTCAGAATCACACTGTTTGAGTTGGATGGCCCTATGAATCAGGGGTGGGTTCCACTTACCTTAACTAGTGGTTCCCAACAGGAGCATTGCGCTCATTCACTTCACTTGTGCATGCTTTCTGCCCAGGCACAGATCACCTTTAATGACATCGGGACGGGACGGGGGGGGGGGGGAGAGCCTCCTGCCAGTTTTACTACCCATTCTATAGAACGAGGACCAAACTGGGAGCAACCTATCACTGATATGAATTCAATAATCCCTATAGAATTCAACAAATAAATTATCAACCAATATAGCTGTGCCATGCCTATAAGATTTCTACCAATTCCTAGCTTAAAAGTCAAGTTAACCATGTACAATGAAAATATTTTGATGGGCTCCAAAGTTCTTGGGAGCCTGAAATCTAGCAAGCTGTGAATATGCCTATACCAGAGGTGGGTTTCAGCAGGTTCTGACCAGTTCTGGAGAACTGGTAGCAGAAATTTTGAGTAGTTCAGAGAACCAGTAGTAAAAATTTGGACTGGCCCCACTCCCATCTATTCTCTGCCTCCCGAGTCCGAGCTGATTGGAAAGAAATGGGGATTTTGCAGTATCCTTCCCCTTCCAACACAACATCTTTTAATAAAAGAGTGATGATTAGAAGTTAGAATAGAGATAGAAATAAGAGAAAGGGGGAAAAATTAGGGTATACATTTTTACATAATAAAATAAAAGCAATAACAAGACAGAAGCTTAGAAATTGAATGGCGCTATCATTATGTATGATCAAATAATTTGGTGAGTAGCATTTGATAAATATATAAAAACATGGAATAATTAAATAATTATAAACCACAGCTTAATATAAATGTGTTATTAGAAATATATAAGTTGATTGAATGTAATAACTTTGACTAATTCTACTAGTTTTATTGGTATTAGAATATATGACACCCAGCAGTGGTGGCTTCTGAATTTTTTTACTACTGGTTCTGTGGGCATGGCTTATTTTGTGGACGTGGCTTATTTTGTGGGTGTGGTTTGTTGATCACATGACTTTCTATCTTGCCTCTCCTTTTTTTCTCATTCTTTGTCTCTTTGTCTTTCTTTCTATACTCTCTTTTCTCTGTCTCTCTTCCTTTCTCTTTCCTTCTTTCTCTCTCTCTCTCTCTCCCCATCCCTCCTGCCTGCAAAGTCCAGAGTGAGACCACTCAGAGGTCCAAGATAAAGTGCCTGACAGCCTTGGCACCCAAAATAAGAGCTTCAGGTGGTGGCAGGGCAGGGATGGTGGCAGCGCAGCCCCAAAATCCCAGAGCAGTTTCTTGAGGCTTCAGGCTGGCGACGGCTGCAAAAGGAGGTTTTTCTCCCACCCCCACCTGCCACAGCATGAACCGGCTTTTGGAAACCTTCGGAAGAACTCACTGGCAGTTCCGGGTTGCCCCTCCATCACCCTTGCCATCTTGTGTGCTGCTACTGCAAGCCTCCCTCCCTCCCTCCCTCCTGCAAAGTCTAACAGAGTGAGACAGGGAGGCTGTTGAGAAAATGGCTGGTAGCGGCGGCAGCAGTAGTCACTTAAATGGGAGGTCCAGGCAGTGACAGGTGGGGGCGGTGGAGCTGCCGGTGACTTTTCCAGCCAGGCATTCGCTGGTGCACGGAAAAGAGTAATGGAGAAGCTCCCTCAATGCCCCTTCCTCTCCCCGGGGACTTTAACAGCCCAACATTTGCCATAGCAGAAAAGGGGCAGCAGGCTTTTAAAGTCCCCGGGGAGAGGAGAGGGCATTGGGGGAGCTTTTCCACTGCCCCTTGGGGAAAGGCTCCCCCAATGCCCCCTCCCCTCCCTGGAGACTTTAAAAGCCAGGCATTTACCAGTGCAGGGAAAGAGGTGGTGGAAAAATTCCCCCAATGACCTCTCCTCTCCCTGGAGGCTTTAAAAGCCAGGCATTCACCAGTGCAGGGAAAGGAGCAGTAGAAAAGATCCCCCTATGCCCTCTCCCCTCCCCGTTGAAGCGCCCCCAAACCGCTGAAAGCTGGGAGAGGTCAGTGAGTCCCTGCACCTCTCAGCTGTCAGTTGGGGTGACACAATGGCATGGGAGGGGTCAGGAGCAGGTCAGGAGCATGGCAGGGCCACAGGGAAGGGTATGCTAGCTCCCTTTCCTACAGCCTGGGTTCCCGACATGCTTACTTGCCTTTCATGAGGCCTTCCTGCCAGTCCCATGGCCAGGCCTGCTTGCCTGCCTTCTTCCCCCATCACCTCTTTGTTCGACTGCTTACCTTTCCCGCCAGATGGTCCAGACTTATAATGGCATTTCCTCATTTAGCATACTGTAAAGTATTCGGTGAACCATCCATTTAAGCATGATGGGAGAGACCACCACTGCTTGGCTAGATGAGCAGGAACAACTGTTATGCCAACAGAAACTACAGCTTCACCAGGAGAGATTAAGCACATACTTGTGGATTGGGAGTCAGACTGGTTTTACAACCTCTTTATAAGTTTGTTGTTTATCTGCTTCAACTGATTATGTCTGGCATGACCTTATAGTGTTTATTTTTGAAGGATTGGGCGGATGCAAGATCTTCTATCATATTTATACTGAACATATGTCAATGAACTAGTACAAAATCACACCTGGGAAGTTGGGGTAGGGTGGATCTACATAGCATACAGGCTCCCTATACAACCACATAGGCCATCGCTGTTTGGTTGAGTCAGGTATTGCACCAAGCCCATAGTTCACCTCCTCCAATAATCAGATAGTACCTAGAATAATGTGAACCATATTGCCACTATTGTTTCTAATACCACTATTAAAGGAGAGAGATGCTGCTCTCTATTGAAACACCCAAGCACTTAATTAGGATGGAAGGTTGCCTGCTAATCAGTATAGGTTATCAGGAGATTATGGTTTCTTCTTTCTGTGCTCCTCTGTGATCACAGTAATCCAGATTGACTGTATTCTGGATCATCCCAAACTATAAGGTTGTCTTCTAATTTGGGTTTTACAGCGTTTCCTCTCCAACTTCACACAATATTAACTGGTTTAAAATATCCATTGCCCCTACAATCAGCTTGAAGAGAATGGAGTCACGAGCCCTTTCTCCAGGGCTTTTTTGAAGTGTTTTCAGCATGCTTCTTCAAAACAAAAACAAATTAAGCCATAGTTTTTGATGACATATATTGTTAATTGTGGCTAACATAAAAACACCTTCTCTTCAAATGAAAGAAGTAGAAGAAAAGGCATCTGATCTTTGTAGCCATATTAGTAACAGGACGTTTGATGTTAGCAAATACCTTCTTTGGTGCACATTTGGCTTCAGTATGATTTTGTTTCTAAGGTTCTTTTTATTTCTTTTCAGATAAACTGTAATTCTGCAAAGACATTTCTGACATAATGCTTATTTCCAAGAATGTTTCTCAACCCTACATAAACTTAGAGGTATTTGCTGAAAACAATGAGTGATTAGAGCCTACTGCTTTGCTTATTAACGTGCCTGCTTATACAGAAAAATATATATATGATAAACTAGGACAGTTGAATATCATTATAGACTGGCAAGGTGCCCTTCAGCAGTTTGTCATCTGGAGAACTGGCATTTCTTGACAGAACATACTTCCTATGGCAACCATTTTATGAATAAGGGCAGCCATTTTATAAGAAAGCCCACAAATTGTTTTTAAAATTCTAAAATTGCCCACCAGACCAAAAGTCACCCAAATATTATTTTTAACACAAAAAGAATAAACCTTTAGGGTTTCTTTTAAAGGATGCTATAGATTTCACTATCCCACAAGTATTATATTGCATTTTTTTTGGGAAAAGTGAGCTATGCTGATTTCTTATTCTGTTTTATCTTCTGTTTCAATGCCGTGGGTAGTTTTACTTCTCTTAGCTGCAATAGGGAGTCAAGCAACATTTTCAGTATGCCAAAAAACCAAGTCTTTGTCTCCAAGTGTTTTGGTTTTCTTTACTTTTTGCAGTAGTGTGGTATGACAGCTCTTCCTCCACTTTTCTATAAACTTGTTTTTGATGGCATTGCTTCTGACTGACATGACACCAGACACAGCACTGTATTGCCTTTTTATGGAGACAGGATCCCCTCAGCAGAGGAACGTCTAATCTAAATTCTGGCAGAAAAGATAAATGTGAATACAGGACACAGAATGCATACTGGCTATTTTCCTCATTACAGCACTGAAACCTGGAACAACTTACCTTATATGCTTTGTCACAAAATAGCTGTGTGTTTGATCAATCCCTATATCCACATCTGGATGTTACCTGGAATGCAAAAGCATGCTTGCATTATCATCTCCTCCATAGTATGAAACTATTCAAGCTGTGTAGTCTGGACTATTTAGAAAGCAAGTTGAAAATTTGAAACTGTTGGTTGTCATTCCTAATGGTGGGTCTTTACTGTTATAGGTCTAAAGTGCACAGAATACACTGCCAATCAATCTAAAACTCTGGGCATTCTAGGTTATTAAAGGGTGAGAAATCTATACGTCTTCAGAAGCTGTATTTTTTCTTTAGGATGTGATTATTGGAGGCAAGATGGCATTTTATAAGATTTACATACATTAACAGGTCAAGAACTGGAGGAGATTATAACTTAAGTAAAGGGCAATCAATACTTTCAGAATGGCTCTCCTCACTCTTTTTTCTTATCTAAATTAGACAGAAGTAGAATCTCTGTGTAAGAACATTACTTTTTCTCCTCCTGGTTTGTAGAACTTGTCTGGGAACAGTTACTCCTCTAGTTGTTTCAATAACTCCCTAAATTCATGTATTTCCAGTCTGCTTAAAATGGAATGTACAATCCCTTTCAGCATCTAAAAGAGAGCTTTTTCTTCTGTGTATTGAAGCTCCATAATTAAGAGAACATTACATAGGGCTAAAAACCTCATAGGATTCATTTTAACATTTCAACCTTACGTATAACAATTAATCCAAATAAATGCATGAATACCTAAATACCTGCCTAAACTGAAATTTGCTAGACCAAGATATTAAGCATTATTTTAATGCTTAAAAATCAGCTGAATATCATTATTCCCATATTACCTTTATTATGAAATGAGTCACTAGACTTTGATGTTACCTTTTCCTTCATGTCTACAATGTGTTACAATGCTCGAAATTTGCTTTAATATTCCCACCCACCTTTCCATCTAACAAACAATAGTGAAAGGAAGGCAGAAACTCAATAAATGTAAATATTGCAATTTAGAGATCTGAGATGTAACATTGGATTTATGCCGGAGTTTAACAAAATTCAATTGTTGTGAACTGAAGTGTTCCTGTCAGCAAATCAGTAAGGCAAATCTTGGAGAATGATGCCTTTTCTTGACAACAGCATCTACAATCTGTTCTCTCACTATTCCAAAAAACAAAAAGAAATACTTGATTTAAAGTTCAGGCCGTATAAGAAGTTTTCCACATTTCAACAAGCAATGCTCTGTGACAGTGTTTTTCAGTAAGGAAATCTGGAAGTGTTTGATTGTTTAGGTGAGAGTAAGTAAACACAATATTTCTGATCCTAAAGTCAATAGCAATAATAATAAATGTATAACAAAATGAATGTAAATGTTCTCCTCATAGTTATCACATAGAGAACAGAGAAAGAAGGCAGCTAAGGCAATTGCTGATCTTAGAATTATCCGGAACCTTCAAAAAGTAGATTCGTTAAAATATATACATTCATTTAGAAATCCATGATTTGATTGAAAAGGGAGAAAGAGAGAGAGAGAGATGTATATTCAAAATGCTTATTAATTTCATGGCTGAACATAGCAGATGGATATATGCATTCTGATATGGAAACATTACCTGTTGAGAAGTCAGGATGGTGTTCTTTCCACACTTGTAGAACATTGTATGTGATGTGCATATGATCATTTATGTGGATTTACTTTTCTTCTTTTAATATATCCATTAACTTTTGATTGGCAATGAATTAAGAATAGGTTTGTGTTGGAATGTGTGTGTGAACTTGGGAAATGAGGGGAAGGCGTGCTGCCTAAGAAACAATCAGACAGACGCAGGAACTTAGCAGTCAAAGAAAGAAAATCAGGAAGGACCTGTCCTAATTAATCAGATGCTTAAAAGTAGCAGCAAGATGTTTGTTCTTCCAGACTTGCAAGATTCTGTTAATGTAGCCTGACCATAAAGTAGAATTAGTTCATCTAGTTGTGTTTGCTGTCTAGTTTACCTGAGACAGGTGATATTTTTTCTGCAGCATGGGGTACTTTAGCAGAGTATTGCTCAAGATAACCTAATGATTACGACATATCATGTTGTATGAATCTAGCTCTGTGATTCGTATACCATGGTTTATAGTTTAGGGTGGTGTGTGAACTCAGTAGGACAACTATACTTAAAACCATTCATGGATTTGAAGGACTGTCTTTTCCTGGTCACACCTACTTGACCCACTACAGCAAGGAAGCAGGGAATGCTTTGTCCCATTTCTAAGGGACCATCTAGCATGACCAAGAAGAAGGGTCTTCTCCATGATGGCTCCCTCCCTGTGAAATATCATCCTCATGAATTAGCCCCCATTTTGACACTCTTTCTCAAGACTCTGAAGACCTAATAGGCATGGGGACCTCAGAATGTGATTAAGTTAGTGGTGGGTTTCACTTACCTTTGCTACCAGTTTGCTCGTGTGCATGAATATGCAGAGTGTATCTGATGACATCTGGGCAGGTGGGCGGAGCCTACCACCACCACTGCTACCAGTTCGCCTGAACCGGGGTGAACCAGTAGCAACCAGTAGAAGCAAAAATAATTTATGATGTAATTCCTAACTATATTGCATTCAGACTCTTTACAGATGTTTGTATAATTTTAAAAGTTAAGTTACAAGGTTATACAGAGCATCTTGGAAGTAAAAAATTGGCAGTGAGATTTCTTCTACTGCAAAAAGAAAGCAGAAGAAATGCAAGAAAGTTAAGTTTGGGGTTCTTGTCTGGGTTGTGCTGAAGGAAAAGGGTTAATGAACTAATTGTTTTTGAACTAAAGAAGGGACTGAATTGTAATTTTATCTGACCACATGCAGTAAATAAATGATGTATAATCCAATTAAAATGATATGACTTTTTTTTCAGGAAAGGGAAAGAGACTGAGGCAAGCCAAGGAAGAAGCCATAGCAGAGATAGACCAATATAGGCTTCAGAGAGAAAAAGATTTCCGATGGAAGCATTCCAAAGTAAGTAAGAATATCAAGGGAAGATTAGATCATTGAAATCTCTCTAGTTTGGAGTCCTCCAGAGATTTCTGACTGGTACATGAGCTATGGTAGCTAGGGCTGGTGGCAGATGAAAATGCAAGTATCTTGAAATTATAAATTTGGAAAAGCTGGAACAGAACATATTAAGAATTGTTCATACATTTTGTATGATATGTCAGGCCCAAAGAACCAAGAACAACATGCTAAATTATTTCAGAATATTGTTGTTCACCTATAGACAGAAATCTTGCCAAACTAAAGTGCTTATCAGCATAACTACAAGATATCTCCTGCGAACTGCTAGGGCAGTGATGGTGAACCTGTTCAGCACCAAGTGCCAAAAAACTTCCGGGTTCTAGCACGCATGCACGTCCTATGATCAGCTGGCTGGTGCACATGCACAGGCCGATTTTTGGCACTGCCGCATGCGCAAAGGGATCACTCTACAGAAAAGCGAAACTTCTGAGTTCTGGCATGCATGCGCACCTGACAATCAGCTGGCCAGCATGCATACGCATGCCATTTTTTGGCACTGCCGTGTGCACAAAGAGCAGCTGATTGTCTGCAGACATGCATGCCAGAAACCCGGAAGGGACAAACAGGCAAGGCCTTATGTGCGGGGCAACATGGGTTCACATACCACTTTTGGCACATATGCCATAGATTTGCCATTACAGTGCTAGGGGGATTCTGCTTTCACTATCTTTCTGCATACAAAGATTCCATGATTTGTCTCTTTCTTATTGGGAAAGAGTTCCTCTATCCTTCAGCTCTGCCCTACATTCTATCACAATTCAGATTCCTGAATCCTAGTGTGATCATGTTTCCACAACTCTAAATCACATGTATTGGCTGTTCATACAGAAAATGTGTGAAATGAACACATTCTCTGGCCCATCTTATAGAAAGAAGCTGACCATTCTAGCCAGCCACCTCAACGGATTGAAACAATGAATTTTTGAAATTAGGTTACCTGTTTCTCAAAGGTCAGTGTGATCCCTGGCTGAGGATTAAGTTCATAAGAACCCACTGTTTTTATGCACGAAAGAAATCAATGAGTAGAAAATTTAATTGCATATATTATCATTCATATTAATCATTCTTGGAGGTCTCCTCTGAAAAAATAAAGAATGATGAAAGGGTTTGCCCATATATTTGGCATCAATTCCCAAGTATTATACTCAGAATTCTGTAAGGTTAAAATATTTAAATTTGTGTGAAAAGGAAGCACAAAGCTAGAAGAAAGGAGTCACAGTTTGGAATGTATGCATCTGCTTATAACATCACCTTGCTAAAATGTTCAATTGATGTAGAAATATCATTTAATTAAATGGTAGGTCAATGTTGTTTCCACCACAATCTGTCAAATATTTAGTTAATTAAAAACAAATAATCGCAAAGCCCCAACCCTGTGCATACTGTTCAGGAAAATTCATGCTTAGTATGGAATGCTGCAGGATATAATTACATACTTTTTTCCATCTCTGCACCACTGATGGTTATACCAATAGGTAACAATGTCATTGTATTGATTACAGTATAATATTTCACACACTAAGTATTTTCACTCAATAAACTGATCCCGTTTACTTTTCCCACTATGAAGTACCAGGAAAAATAATAAATCAAATTATTTTTTTCCAACCCAGATTAAACATGAGGCCTTGGGAGAGACAGGTTTTTAAAAACTATGTATATATTTTGGTTCATTTATGTCCCACCTCTCTTTCAGGTAGTGGTTAACCGGATATCACTCCAGACATTTGCTCCAGCTGAATAATAGGCTAATCTGCAATATCCAGAACCGGCAATTTTTTTTGAAAAAATTGCCAGTTTGGATATTGAACTTCTACTGCCCCATTCTCCCACCGCTTCAAAAAGCCTTTTGGACAGCATTTTGAAGCAGGCTCTCCTCCCCAGCCCTCTTGGGTCACAGGCAGTTGTGTATTCCTGCCGCGTAAAGGAAGGAGGGGCAGGGGGAGGGAGGGAGGGAGGGGAAGGGGACTTTGTTGCTTGGGCTAAAGTCAGTGCTCCCCTCCCTCCTACTCCTAAAAGAAACGGAACAAGGTGCAGTAGGGGGCGATGAAGAAGCCGGAACATCTTTGGGGGCCGGGGGTGGAGGAGCAGCATTGTGGAACTTAAGATCACAGAGCAAGAAATAAAGATAATTTATAGAATTTTGGAAACCCAGGTTTCAGATGCATAGAGGTTAAGATGCAAATATATATAATTTCTATCAAGCTATGGGAAGACTACAGGACGACCATTGCCTCCCTGAGGGAGACCATCTTCGGGCCCTCCTGCGACAGTGTTGGGGATATCATCTGGAAAGCTTCGTTTATCTTATTTTATTTTAAATTT
>JANHFP010004724.1:11034-21351 GCA_032468135.1 Calamaria suluensis
TTTTTGTGCTAGCATTTAACCCACTTTCAACCAAAAAGGAGAGATTTGAGTTTTGTACAATAAAGACTGTTTGCTCTTTATGTTCCTGGTTGGTTGCCGTGTAATTACTTTGAGTGGAGTCATCACACTTCTGCTTTTCAATAATATGTGGAATTTTTAGGATTGCTAGATTTTTAGAACATGAAATATTCCAAATTCTGTAGAAATCAGTGCAAAATCTTTTAGGCCACATATGAAAAAACAAACAAAAAACAAACCTGAATAATTTAGGCATTCTTTAACTTTATTGTTTTGATATGATAAAATTTTCAGAGTAAAATCTTACAAATTACAAAAAATTACAGGAAGATTTTGGTTGTCCTTGGGCAATGGGAAGGAATGGGGCAATGGGAAGGAATGTCCATAAAAAAAGATGATATTATGGCTTGCCTCAGTGGTGGGTTGCTCCGGGTTCTATCCAGTTCCTGCAAACCAGTAGTAATGGTGGCCTGAAGCTCCACCCACCCAGCCAGCCAGCCGGATGTCATCAGGGACAACCTGTGCATGTGCAGAAGTGCACACATTCCCATTGCGAACTGGTACGAAAGGTAAGTGGAACCCACTCCTGACTTGATTATAGTGAAACTGGTTTCAGAAGGTTAAGTGGAATTCTACAATTTATTTAGAAAGGTTGAATGATTGAAGATTAAAAAAAAAGAAAAATAAACATTCAATCAGTATTCACTGCAGCTTAGCATATGAACATTAGACGTAACAGTATGTGATGTTTCATCCGAAGTTAAATATGATTTTTTTTTAAAAAAACCTGCTGCAATTCACATTAAAGTGCTAGCTTAAATAGTTTCAGTTTCAGCTTAATAGTAAGATCTCCATCATGTTACTACTTAGTATATTAGTATTAGTTTATATATGTGTGCATTTATATATTGATAAAAAAAGAAATGAGAGACAAACAAAGCAAATTTAATAAAAATTAAAATACCTAAAAAGTAGAGAAAAAGGAGAAAAGGAAGTAATAATCATAACTGCCAGTGGTGGGTTGCAAAAAATGAACTACCTGTTCTGTGGGTGTGGCTTGGTGGGCATGGCAGGGGAAGGATACTGTAAAATCTCCATTCCCACCCCACTCTAGGGGAAGGTTACTGCAGAATCCCCATTTCCTCCTGATCAGCTGGGACTCAGGGAGGCAGAGAATAGATGGGTTGGGGCCAATCAGAGGTGGTATTTACCAGTTCTCCGAACTACTAAAAATTTCCGCTACCGGTTCTCTAGAACTGGTCAGAACCAGCTGAAACACACCTCTGATAACTGAAAAAGAAAACTATTGTCCAGAACCCTGTTTGCACATTTGCTGATTTGTGATATTTCTAAAACAGTCAATCCCTCTTAAAAAACAGGATGCAAGTGGTTGTGTTTACTATGCTTTATGGTATATTAATACATGCCTTAATCTTGTATACAGTCAAACAAATTTGTCCCATGACAATTAATGTCATGAGTCACAAGGCAGCCGACACTGGCAAGTCTAGCTTGTGCATTGAGCATCACACAAAAAACAATATGTTCATGTCAAAATGTGATGAGTAGTAAAATCAATGAGTTCTGAAAGGAACTGAGTACCAAGGTACCACTATATATCTTCTGCATGCTCATGGTTAACAGTTGAAAAATCTAAGTTAGATTATTCAGAGAGAAAAATCACATTACTACTCTTTGTAAACACAATATTTCTATTAATTTTTTTTTATTGAATATGAAAATATACCAATGATGGAACATTTCAAGGACTGCTACAGTGCCAATTGTGTCAATGGAAAATGAAGAATATAAAAGCCATATTGAGCACATGGTCAGAATTATAAGTGTTGGTTTTCTTATTCACTGAGGCACAATGTATCCTAATTAATAATTATATCACATGCAGAGAAATATGTTTATGTATTCCAAACATTTCATATTTTCACAGATTTTCACATTACAATTTTTGGGAGGGGAGAAAACAGAATTGGTATTGTCCCTGTCCAAGCTTGGTCTTTGAGAGATTGTACAAAAAATAATTTCAGGACAGAATACAGTCTGTCTTTCTCCATTATAATGCAATCTTTTCTGAAGCTGGCTTTTATTTTATTTTTAAATTTTCATTTGAATACATATGGCTGTAATTAAGTGTGAAAAAGTAAACTACAGGGTCTTCCATACATTATTGTTGGATGATCTTTCCAGTTTCTTCCTCAACAGATGCACGAGACTGCTTAAAAAATAAAAGCCCAGCAATAAACACATTTTATAATGATTTGTAAATGTAGTTTTTAATGAAACAGGCAAAGAAGGAAAGTTATAATAACTCTTTTTTCTTTAATATGCTGTTAACAAGGAGTAATGCTAAGCTTTGAAAACATTAAATGAAAAAGAAATCCAGCTTGAACTATTCCAAAGTAAAAATAGAGATGATAAAATACTTAAAATCATTCCGAAAAACTAATACTGAAGTATTAGTTGAACAAGCATGCCAAAATCTTAATCAAGCATTTAAAAGTATTTGTGTTGTACAGAACTCTAGCAAATTGTCAAGAGTTTTCCCAAGACTTGCATTTTACTCTTATTCTGCTATTTATGTGTCTGCCAAGCATTTAATTTTCATGGCACTCTCCACAGCAAACTCTTTATTGATTTTCTTAAGGTCAGATACCATATCCTTTGTTATTTTCAGCCAAAGATGTTGTGCCAGTATAAATCAGAGAAGATCTGGTCTTTAATAGTTCCAAGTGTCTGCATTCTGGAAAGGACTGATAGTTCCCAAGACATACAAGTTGTGCTTCAATCGGACTCAGCTATGGAAGATTTTATTCATTGTATTTTTCCGCATCTAATTATTTACTGACATAATGTATTACAATAAGATGTAAATGTACTTGCAAATGCTTTTCCTAGCAGGAAATTCAGTGATTTTAAACCCTGTTAAGGAGGAAAAAAATTATTCCATGAAACAGTATTTCTTTTTCTGTTTCTCAGTGTTGTTTTACAAACCAGAAGGAAAGATGACGTTATGAGAATAAATCTTTTCTTTTCCTTTTTCTTCTCTTTTTTCTTTTTAGCAAACCTGTACTATATCATTTTGCGGGAGGTTTTGCCCCGTTATAAGCTGTTCTAGAAGGGGAGAGAGTTTTTTCTTTACATCATCATCATCGTCATTGAAACTACATGATTATGAATAAAACATGTAACAGTGATATACATTGTCATCGGGGCACTTGTACCATGTCCTAGAATTTTATAAAATACATCAAGAAACTGCAGCTTCCTGCAACACCAAGAGCGGAACTGCAAAAAACTGTGCTACTCAGAACGTCATACATCTTAAGAAGGCACTTGGTTGATACCTAGGATGCCGTATCAACCATTAGCATCAGTCAATTGTATTTGTGATGCATTTTTAAATGTTCAGTTGACTGAGTTTCATGTTTAATGAATAAAGGAGATAATAATAAATTAAGAAATGTATGCCTAATTTAAAATGAGAACCTTTATTTGGGAATCTCAAGGGTTTCATGCTGTATTTTTTTTTATTTAAAAACAATGGAAAAAACTTAGCATTGTCAGTTTTGATTTTGATTATGGAGACAATAGAGGAAGAGACAGGACTAGAAAGCAATAATCAGTGGAACAAATGGGTGACTATATGAGTACACAGTCAGAATTAGCTTAAGCCACTTATTTTACGAAGAGATAATTACAAGTAGTGATTGCATGGATGAAGAGCATGTTTCCATTTTGTATTCCAAGCTGTATTCCAGGCTAATGATAAGCAGGAGTCTATAGAACCGAAACTTTATAGAATTAATGAAAAAGGTTATTGTCAGAATAGACACACACTCCATGCTCTCTTTAAATAGTGTAGCATCCATCATGCAGGGAGGGGAAAAATGAACAATGAAGTACTTCCTTCCTGATTTATGTGGTTGACATGAGATATTTTTTATGAATATCCTTGGGAACATTTACAAATTCGTACCCTGAAACGCCACCTGATAATGAGTTACACATTTGATGTACTGTATATTGGAAGCATACTACTTTTGGCTGAGCAGGTGCAATCTTTTGAAAGGCATTTGTTGGCAGTACATACTTTTACAATGAATCATTCCTCTTTTGCATGCCACAGACAATGAGAGTATGGAAATGATCAATTTAAGGCTAAAAATGCCAAAGAATAAAGTAACTATCTGTTGCCTGAGGAAGAGCCGCTAGAAGACTGGATTCAAAATTACAAACTTCATATATAAAAAGAAGTTAAATGGGGGGAAGGAAGCAGAGATAGTGAAAATATCTTGTTTTGCATGGAAAAGAGCCTGGCTTTAATGCCAGAATTCTCCATATTAGCAACCACTGAAAAAAATTGGGGGGAGATGTTTCTAAGAGGTGAACAAACAGTCTAGTTCCATTCTGGACAATTTCATGTCACCCCAATGCATATTCATTCCATAGCAGAGAAGCTGGATTTTCAGTATAAAGGTAAAGGTAAAGGTTTCCCTCACACATATGTGCTAGTCGTTTCCGACTCTAGGGGTCGGTGCTCATCTCCGTTTCAAAGCCGAAGAGCCAATGCTGTCCGAAGATGTTTCCATGGTCATGTTGTCGGTATGACTAAATGCCAAATTTGCACGGAACGCTGTTAACTTCCCACCAAAGGTGGTCCTTATTTTTTCTACGTGCATTTTTTATGTGCTTTCGAAACTGCTAGGTTGGCAGAAGTTGGGACAAGTAACGGGAGCTCAACCCTTCGAACCACTGAACTGCCGACCTCCCGATCAACAAGCTCAGCTGTCTTACCCACTGAGCCACCACATCTGGATAGACCAAGGTAAATATTTTATTGACGATCATCTACAGTATATTACAAGAATCTCGCCAGTCTGTCTAGGGTTGAGAGAGTGATTGGCCTAAGGTCAGCTAGCTGGCTTTCAAATCTAACAGGCTCCTGGTTTCTAGGTCAGCACCCAACTCCTATCCTCGTCCTAGCAAAAATTAAGTCAATGTATATTCTTTTTTATTCTGCCTTTGTTTCCCATTCACATTTTCACTAAGCAACCAATATTTTTTCTGTTCCTTAAACACATCTGGAAAAACTCTTTTTTGTTGATGTTTTAATACTTTCAGCTCATTCCCTAAATAATCCCTAAAATCTGATACTTCCACATTTCTTCAGACATCTCTATTTCTATTCCTATAATTTTCTACAAAGATTTATAATTATGTTTTAGTATTTTCGATTTTTTAGGAATGCTCACCTAGTAACTTTATTTCCCAATAGCTTTTTCCTCCCCATAGAGAAAGATTCTTTAAGATATAACAATTATATACACAATGAAAGTTTTATTAACAAAATTCTAGGTAACATAGAAGAAGCATTTATACAATGCTTTTGTTCTTAAAGAACATTTAAGGAAACAAAATTTACCTAATCAGAATAATGCTCATGCAACTATTTAGTAGAAATTAGACTATTGCTTTGTTATGAAGACCAGATTCATTATATTAAAACATATCAAAGAGATGCAATAGTAAGATATAATAAAGCATCTGCAGGAAGATGTGAAAACTTTTTAATACAACAAATGTAGGTTCTTTGGTGAATAGGATGCATATTAAATTACACTAATGGTTAATAGGCAAGGCAGAGCAGAATCCACATAATCCCATAGACCAAGGATGAGCTACAGTGCATTCTGAATTTTTGTATTGTAAGCTCCACCATACCAGTGTATTTTAAATAAAAAAACAAAAATGCTAACTTACATTAAGATATTAAAGATTGATTTGCACTAATACACTTAAAATTAGGTAACAATACAAAACTGGAATGCTACATTTATGAATGCTTTTTAAAGAGAATTTTAACACGGAAATACAATTATATACCAATTAACCTGTTAATTATTTTGGTTAAAAATTTCAGTTTGCCATTAGCCAATATAATGAAAAATGGGAACAAATCTTGCTTGATTTTTAATATTTAATTGTCATCTGCCATAGCAGATTTTGATTAGAATGAAGATGCCATTAAAAATAAATCCTACATCATTTAGGTCAAAAATTGCAATTTGACTTCTTGTTTCACTTAAATTATTATTAAACTTAGAAAATTAGAGACTTAGAAATAGTGATATTAAATAAAAATCCAGATTAATTTTGGGAAAGGCACAATAAATGTTTTTTGTGGTTAAAAATTGCTGTAGAAAAGGAGGTTTATTAAAAAATGTAACTTAATATTAATGTAGTTTGAGTTAAATATTCTTTTTGTTTTGATTTTAGAGGACTGTGTAAGAAATGATAATGGTAAAGACATCCTCAAGTCAAAGTAATAGGAAGAAGAAAAATCATGATTGGGATATTGTTTTCTGAAACTTGTGTGTCATAATTATTATAAAATGTTCAATGATTTTTTTGTTGGTACATTACAGCCAATCAAAAGGGAAATTAATTTAGGCCATATTGGCCAAGCTTTTAAACTGATCATAGCCCTGGTTTTAAGGAAAATAAGTTGATCCTAAGAACATGATTAAATTATATTTGATAATTAATTTATTAGCAACTCAATCTTTTTGTATGAAACACATGGAAAGTTTTCCACATAGAAAAATATCTGTGCACAAAAACTTGTTATAGCTTTTTGAAACAAGAAAGAGGCTAAAATGCCAACTAGTTAGCTATAATAGTACATGTGAAACTAGTAATTTCAATTTACATTAAACATATGCAAATAATAAAATTTATGACTGCCAACCAACAAGCTATCATCTATATTATCAACTAAATATATATCAATATTTCCATGTTTAACATATTTTCTACTAGAACGTGTTCTTTAGACAAAATGATTCAGGGCAAAAACTACAAATGAATAAGAACTACAAAAAACCTTAGCACTTGATTTAAAGTTTTGCTCCATTAAATAGTCTCCAACAATATCTCAAGTATACCATTTTGAATGACACAGTTTTTAGGTTTCTAACCATTTATATACAATATATTTATATATATATATATATATTATTTCACAACAAAAAATAATTGCCCAGAACATTAGTATTAGTATGGTGCCTTAGCGCAAATCTTGGTGGAAAAGTAGCAGAGATTTTCATATAGCCTTAGCAAGCAAGCTATTTCTCATTTTACATTACTGGTGTATTCACAAAATCATTCTTCGAACACCACATTCACAGCAGTATTTTGCAGATTCAACTGGATATTTGGTACCACATTCATAACAGAATTTTGGTAACTGTACAAGAGAATTTCCTTCACTGCTTTTTGAACTTCCTCCATTGATAGATGAACAGTCTCCACTGTCGAATCCAGCTCTATGTCAAACATTAAAAATTCAAAATAATAAACATAACAAAGATTAGAGGTAAAATAATTAAGAGGTAAAAGTAGTAAAGAATTAATATATTAATTTTGACCCAAGTAAACAACTTCCCAGAAAAAACTTTTTCAGAATTCTGCTACTATATTGACTAAATGTTCCACATTTTCAGTGGAAAACATTGCACCAATAAACTTAGCTGAATTACCTGTAGGCATTTATGTCTCATTTAGAAATTCACATATAAAATGGAAGCCAAAGACCAAAGAAAACATAACATGGAAATTTGAGGGTATTAGGATCCCTTACACTTTTAATACTGCTCACTGACTTGCTTTGAAAATTAAAAAAGTTATATTCAGGGAACAGTTAATTATTATCAGTGGAGTATATTTTGTATATGTACAGTATATGTTGGTATACACATTGACAGAGAAGTACAAAACAGAAAATACATGGCTTACTCTGCTACCCCTAGAACTTAAAACAGAAATGAGAAGGAATTTCCCCACAGCTACTTTCATGCTTTGTAAAATAAAATTGGTTGGGGGGAATATCCTTACACTATAATCCCAATTCTCCTGTGAGGTATCTTATTTGACCATTAGAAATATGAATAGATTTAATTTCAGTAAGGATCTGAAGATATGTGGGAGAAAAAAGACTTTCAGAAAGAGTTGACTCGTTTAAGTCAAGTTTCACATTTATGTCAATTAGATTATAATTTTTACTTGCATAGTGCAAGATACATTTCACTGAGAAATGGTTCAATTGATTATTTTAAAACAAACAAACAAAAAAACCCTGACTCTATGCCTTTCT
This sequence comes from Calamaria suluensis, assembly GCA_032468135.1. Lineage (NCBI taxonomy): Eukaryota > Metazoa > Chordata > Lepidosauria > Squamata > Calamariidae > Calamaria > Calamaria suluensis. The sequence goes on from JANHFP010004724.1 coordinate 19,223, forward strand.
CTTTATTTTTACATTTTTATACGTTTCTTTCATTTGGCAATTACTTCTTCTTAATTAAAGTCAAAAGATGCAAATATAATTTACCTGGCTGAATACGTTTCAGTACCAAATGATTTTCTTTTGTTTGCCATCATACCCGGACCAGTACTTCGTGTCATATTAGTAGATGCTCCCATCCGTGGTTTCATGGGTCCCCTTAAAATATATTATTAAATGAATTATGCAGAATTTAAATTATCCAGTATTTAGGTTTATCCTAAACATAACAAGTATGGCAAGCCTTGATTAGATGCATCCATTTTCCTGCATCGATATTCCAGCACAGCATATTCCATAGATCTGGCTAATTATTCCAGTTATTTTTCATAGTGTCTCCCAATATATAGTTGTATTCTAGCACAACATATTCCATTGTCCTGTCCATCCCATTTTTCTCAGTCTTCCCTTCCTTCCCTCTTTTTGCCTTTTCTCAACTGCTACTGATGTCCCAGAATATATCCCTGTTCATCAGCAAATTTTGTCCATTAGATCAACAGTGTATCATCACAATTACAATAATTACAAAATTTAGAGTGCGTGGCACTAATCGATAAAGTTTAAGAATAGTCATTGTTACTAGTATTAAAGCAACAGTTTGCTGAAGAAAATTTGCAAAATCGCTATCTACTTTTCTGGCATTGACATTTTATATCATTGCAATAAAATTGTGCAGTTAGTGCTTTTCAAAAATGCAGAATCATACTCTTATGTTATTTAATATAAATCAAGTCCTTTGCTTATCATGGGTTTGTTTTGCAGAATAAAATATTAAGTATCAAATTATTAAAAAAACCAAAATGATGTTTGAGAGATTAAAACATTGTGCATTAAAAGCATCTGTCAATCAACAATTTATAATAAAACAGAATAGTTTGAATTTATCAAAACTCAAAATTCATCATCTTCAAATTATTTGATTTTTATATAAATTCAGAATTTCATTTCTTAAAATTTCCTGCTTTTAATAGCATTATCTACTTCTTATACAAAAGCTACATGTTGCTATCTAGAGGATAAAGACAAACTATTTTACTCTTTAATTTCTTTATCATCCAGTAATTGAACACAATCAAATGTTTTACTTCAAAGGAGAAAACACCTCCACCTGTTTAAAGAAATAGGAGGATGATCAAGAGGCTCAAAATGTCTTTATTCAAAATGTTCAAAACTATAATACCACAGGTGAGACAGCATTAAAGGGTTAGCAAGCAGTGCTAAGCAAAACATCAGAGCCCAAACTGTTTTAAATGATGGCTGCATTTATAAATGAAATATTTCGAGCTGCAACCTGAAAAAGTGGGTAAGCTTTCTCTTCTGCCAACCCCTCACAACAGATAGATAGATGTCTTCTCTTGCCCTGAAAAATGCTGTATCTTGTTGAAAAATTGCACAAGCCATAATATGGAATGCTACAAGCAGAAGTAAAAGGAAGCAATTTAAAATTTAATCACTCCTAAGGTGTGCCTAAAGGTGATATACCAAATGATTGAATCATTAAACCTCTTAAAATCATTTCATCCAAGATGTAATGAAAATCACTTGTAACACTGCATGCGTTAACACAGCTACTAGTGTCACTGAGAAATGTTACCTCAGGATTATAAAGAATATTCAATAGCAAATCATTTAATTATTCATAGTTGAAACCAATTTACAACCTCAATCAAATTATTCATGGGAACTGATACATTTATAAGACATTTTGATATAGGCTATCTGGTAAAGAATACAATGGTCATAGCAAATACTCTTTTCCAACAAGCCAAGAGACGACTCTATACATGGACATCACCAGATGGTCAATACAGAAACCAGATTGCAACCAAAGATGGAGAAGCTCTGTACAGTCAGTAAAAACAAGACCAGGAGCTGACTGTGGCTCAGATCATGAACTTCTCATTGCAAAACTTAGGCTTAAATTGAAAAAAGTAGGGAAAAGCACTAGGCCAATCAGGTATGACCTAAATCATATCCCTGATGAACATAAAGTAGAGGTGACAAATAGATTTAAATAATTAGATCTGATAGACAGAGTGCCTGAAGAACTATGGACAGAGGTTTGCAACATTGTACAAGAGGTAGCAACTAAA
>JANHFP010004728.1:7584-18654 GCA_032468135.1 Calamaria suluensis
TGTCTTATATTGCGTACCTTCCGTGGGATCTGTTTCAAAATATTAATCTCTTTGTCTCTGTATTTCAACGCCCCGGCCCTTTGAGCCCTAAGGATCTCATCTCTTGTTTCCAATTTCAAAAATTTTACATGTATTTCCCGGGGAACATTGTGTATTTTAGCATAATTAGAATTTACTCTATAGGTGTGGTCAATGTCCCAGTACATACGTTCTCTTTCTATGTCATTTACTGATTAAACTATAATAACCCTTATTTTATTTCCATTTACAACTTTTGTGTAATGCACCAAAATTTTCTCTGCAAATAGAAATAGCTATTTTTCTATCAGGAGATAATTTCTATCAGTCTACCCGGACAATATAATTAAGCATGCAGCAGTTGTGGCAATGTAGTGTTGTCAACTGTGATTTACTTTAGTGTTGTTTTAGTAACAAAAATAAAGAATGCTGTTGTGCCAGAATGTTTATAGTGTTTTATGTGCCATATTTATTAAATGTATTGCAGATGGAGAGGCCAACATAGCAAAATAGGGATTGATTGATTGATTGATTGATTGATTGATTGATTGATTGATGCACTTCAGTTTCCAAAGATCTACTAAAATAGATACCTTCCCTGTTAAAATAAAGGTCAACAAAGAGTGTTACAAAATTCCCCATGGAGAGAGGTATCTTCCTCAAGGGAAAAGTGGTTTCTTCATAGCCCCAATGAGGAAGAAACCACTTTTCCCTTGAGTAAGATAGTTTAGCTCAGGAATGTCAAACTTGATTTCATAGAGGGCCATGTCAAGTTTGTGTTTGGCCTTGGTGTGGTCACGTGGGCGTGACCAGCTTGACGTCACTCATATTGGGGGTGCCTGTGGTGGCCCAAGAATTCTGCAATGAAAACGGGCTTCCAAGCTCCATTTCAAAATCTATCAACTTCTGGAGGCAAGCAGTTCCACTGATGGATTGTTCTCAGGAAATTTCTCCTTAGTTCTTGGTTGGATCTCTCTTTAATAACAACCAGTAGGGTCTCCCTATCTAGCTAAGCATCTCTCCTTGTTTGTTACCCTGCTAGCTTCCTGTGCAGAATTTTCAATATTCAGAAATTCCTCACCCAAATAATCTAAAGTATTGAGTCTTTCAACAGAAACCTGCAGCTAATTTCAACCTAAAACTTGAAGTGCAAATCAAGGAATTAAATGGTTCCATATTTTCAGGAACCTTCGAACAAATGCCCGTAGTTTGCCTATATCAAGGAAAGGTGTTAAAAGTCTGAATCATCTAACTCATTACTTTTGGAAATTCTGGGCTGCTTTTTGTGATTTCTCTAATGGCAGGTGTTTTTCATATTCAAAAAGAAATTCATCTGTTGAATTTCTAATTCTTGCTCCCGATTTTCTTGATCGCTGTCTTATAGAATGGTGAAGAAACAAGAAATCTGAAGCACTACTGGTATACATCTTGGCCAGACCAGAAGACCCCTGATCAGGCACCACCCCTGCTCCAACTGGTTCAAGAAGTGGAAGAAGCCATGCATCATGCAGAAGAAAAGAATCAAGCTCCAATCATTGTTCATTGCAGGTAAATTGTTAAGCAATGAGAGGGGAGAAAGCTGTTTCATTTCTCTGAAATGGTAGAGGATCCTGCTTGAGCAGGGGGTTGGACTAAGAAGACCTCCAATGTCCCTTCCAGCTCTGGTGTTCTATCTGTTATCGTGTCTTAATAATAGGCTCATTGTGTGCTTTTACTGACCAGTCCTGAATCTGATTCGTAATGTGGTGTCATTCCCCATTTTTCTCTTTTCCCCTATTATTCATTGTAATGTGCTGCAGATACTATAGAGATCAGTTTAAAAAATGTGTTTCAATCATCAACTGAAAATGCAAATAAAATATTAAAGCATACCACATAAAGAGCTCTGTCATGCCACAACCACTCTAGTAGGATAGCCGTCTCCAACTAAAAAGTAAGTCTTTCCTTTGAGACAATGTCACACAGGACTAATTAGTTTTCAGAACTTCACAGTAATCAGTCATTGGGAAACTATCTCCCATGTCAGCAAGTGAAGGTCAAGAGCAACACCCGTAAAGATGTGTTAACTGAGAGCTACATAAGATGTGAATAAATTCCTGCTTCAGGAATGGGTGCACAAAATGAATATGAAGTCCATCTAGCCCATAGCTGCCACCTGTTCTTTGACCATCGGCCCAAAAAGATCTCTACCCCAGATTGTGTATCATTGTGTGTCTAGGGGAGTGCTACCCATCCAAGTCAAAAATAGGTCTCTACAACTGTGGGGCCCTAAAACCCATAGGTGCTTGATCTTGCTAGAATTGAGTTAAGGCGTGTTCTTTCTGATCCAGACAGTTACAGCCTCCAGTCATTGGGAAAGAATCTGAACAGTATCATTTGGACAACTCAGCTCAAAGATGTACAGCTGAGTATCATCAACATATTGATGGTATTTAACCTCATTTCACCAGATGTTAAATAGGGGTGGGGACAAAGTCATGGTGTCAGAGTGTAAGAATTCAGAGCTTGATCTCCCTCCTCCTAACCTTGGCTGAAACCAATCTCAAAGATGGAAAATAACTACTGCAAAACCATACTTCCTGCTCCCAATCCTCCTCCCCCCAACCAAAAAAATACTATATCTAAGTGGAACTTTAATTGAAATACGGTACATGAAATATTAATGAGATTAATAGGAATGATTACTTTGAAATTAAATAAAACACTAAATCTTTTAATGAAGCAATATGTATTTCTGAACTAATTTCCAATAAAGAATAGTATGATGAGTATGTATATACATATTACCAAAGGGGAAAAACCCAATTAAATATAACATCTGTAGATCTGACAGGAATGACTACATAAATTGCATTTCTTCTTCCTGGGGGCTTAGCTGATGGCCCAATAATTTAAGTGACAATGATGGAAAGTCATCTAAGAAGAGCTAAAGACTTGCAAAACCGAGATGCTCTTAGACCATGAAGTAATTGTTACTTGCTGTTTCTCTTTATTTAAAATGACATGTTGACATATAAAAGCTGACAGAAACCAGATGCCTCACCTAACATCTGTCTGGAATTTTACCCTGTAACATTTTATCCAATAAAACTGCTAACCTTTTTCTGAAATAATACAGGGCCAATGGTAAAAGATATTCTGCTGTTTTTTTGTTGCATAAATTAGAGCCAGATAAAGAAAACATAAGTGTGTTTTTTCATATGCCCAGTCCACATTCAGTCTGTGGGTTGAGTAGCACTTCTATCCATTCCACACATATTCTAGAATAACAGCCCTCCCATCACACACCTACCAGTAGTTTACAGTCAGATGATAATATGTGAGAAGGCAACCACATTTGCATACATGGAGAAGAAATCACATCTCCAAGCAAAGAGTTTCAGTCTATTAAAGACTTCTGTTCCTTTACGCAACCAATATTTTCTGAAATAAAATAATAACAATTTCCCAAAACTTGGGGATACATGGTAGAGCTAAATCGTTACATTCAGTACCAATAAAGGAGAATATTTGTAGCTCAGATTTCAAATGAGTCCCTGGTTTCACATGATCAAAACTCTTTTAATTTCACAACATATGGACAGACTTAACCATAGTTTCAATTGAGCAAATGTGACCATCCTAGACCAAGACCAAAGTGCTAGGGAATTTCTAGAGGCCTAGCGCTCTGATAAATTAACCATCAATAGACACATAGACATGACTATCTCTATACTATGCAAAAGAATAAATCGACAAGCCCAAGGGGGAACAAAAAGACCAAAACCCCTCCCCACCAGCAATTAGCACCCAGATGAGCATAGATTAACTCCAAGATAAACATCAGACCAACAGTGAAAAAGTAAATGATACTCCATACCCCAGTCAATGAACTTGCAAATAAGTTAATAATAAACAGCCCAACCAAAGAATCTCTTAAGACCACCCTCAGCAACACTGACAGGGCAAGCCACTAAAATGTAAAATGAGAACAAACCCCATTCTAGCACGGGTGACATTACATTACTTAATTTTGAGTGAAATTAAGTTATGAATGAAACCTCTGCAAGAAAACAACCAATGTCAGAGAATACCAAGGACCCCTCAGTTATGTTCAGTTTCCTGCTTTGACCCTTGACTTCTGAATGGCGCTATTATATCCCCCTGACCTTAAGCTCATTAACTCAATTCAAGATGGAAAACTCAGTCCCAGATGTGAAGAAGGTGTTCTAAACAATGTTTTATTTTTGGGAAGATCTTTATCGTCACTTTTTATTTCTTTCTCTGGCCAGTGCAGGGATTGGGAGAACAGGCTGTTTTATTGCTACCAGCATTTGCTGCAAACAGTGGAAAAATGAGGGCATCGTTGACATACTCAGAACAACGTGCCAGCTACGGTTAGACAGGTAAGATAATTTTTCTGCTAAAACCAAGTCTAATGTAGCCTTCCCTGAATGCTGCTTCCCAAATGTCTTTGTCACCTAATTTATTATTTATTTTATTTATTTATTAACTTGATATGCCATCCATCTCAGTATCAAGCAACTCTAGGTCATTTACAAACATCATAAAAACAAAGGAACAAAACATTAAATATTAAAATTGGTCAGGAATAATGGGAATTATAATCCAGAATATTTTAGGTTGCATTCTTAATCCAGCACTCAGTAACATTTATTACTTTATAATATGTGAATGTACAAACATGGGAAAAGTCAGTGATTTGACCCTAAAAATATTATACTTTGAAAAAAGTGTTACAATTTTTGATTTTTCCCCAGTATAGCACTGATCTTATTCCACTTAATTTTATTCACTTTATTTCTGTTTTTTATTGTCTAAGGACACAATGAATGAGATTGACTTAGAATTAACTAATCTTAGAATGAATCATGTTTTTCCAGTGAGTTCAATGAGATCAATATTATTTCAGAAACAATTTTGTGTCAAATTAAAGCTTAGCCGTTTGTGTAAATTAACTCAGTGGTATTTTCTGAAAAGTAAACCTGGCTTGTATTCGACAGATAGAAAATCCTGTATTTAAATAATCATTCAGAAAAAGACTTAGCAGGGATATGTTTCTCTTTAGTGGCTTAATGTACATATAGAATCCAAAAACAAAACTCCCTCCCTCCCATATCTTTGCAGATGGAAATGATTATTTTATAATGGGCTTTAACCTGGTTATTCAAAATAGAATTCTCAATGATTTAAGAACTATAGTTCAGTTTTACTTGTGTCCATTCTTTTTTGCGGATAACTATTTTCAAATGTGTCCCTAAACTTGCATTTTCCAAATGGTTCAATAACCTATCAACTGATTGCTACTGTTAAAATTCATTAGCTATCTAACTACACCAAACAAATGCATGTAAATCAGCTTCCTTTCTGAATACCTTTTTGTGAGAGACCATTAGAGCTAGCAATAAGGTTGCCCTAAGTCAGTCCTAAATGTGACCTTTTATATTTGGTCTTATTTCCATTGGTTTTGTACTGGTAGTCCTCAACTTACAATAGTTTGTTTAGTGATTGTTCAAAATTACAACGGCACTGAAAAAAAGTGACTTATGACTGTTTTTCACACGATCATTTCAAGCAGATGGTCACATAATCAAAATCCGTACTCTTGGCAACTGACTCATTTTTGTGACGGTTGCTGTGCCCCGGAGTCTTATGATCACCTTTTGCCACCTTCTGACAAGCAAAATCAGTGGGGTAGCCAGATTCACTTAACAACTACAATGATTCAATTAACAAATGTGGCAAGAAAAGTCGTAAAATGGGATAAAACTTACTTAACAAATGTCTCATTTAGCAACATACATTTTGGGCTCCCTTGTGGTCATAACTCAAGGGATTGTACTGTACTGTATATATCTTTTCTGGAAGTAAAGCCATTTTTCACATCTTTTTGAAATTTAAATTCTTCCTTCCTTCTCTTTCCAGGGGAGGAATGATCCAGACTTCTGAACAGTATCAGTTTGTCCATCATGTCATGAGCTTGTATGAAAAGCAGTTCATTAGAGCATCAGTAGAAGAATGAAGATTCAGAATCATTTATTATGATAAAGACCAAGAGAACTCTGATCAGCATCACATGTACGACAGACCTGAGAAGATTTCAGAATTCCAGAGCAGAAGATATTTATTTATACATATAAATATATATATATATATATATAGTTTTACTTTCATATTGCTTTATTTTGCATTCGAGAATTAAGACACTGCTTTTCTTCAACATGTGACAGGGTGTTATCTTCACTTAAAAACTTTAAAAAGGCCTGTTTATACTGTAAATAAAATTGATAGCTTCATTTGTTCCAAAAATTTAAAACATCATCACTTTTGCTACTTAAAAATACAAAAACAAACAAACAAACCCAAACCCTTGCTACTAGATCCAAATATAATGTGAAACTCTTTGATAGATGTCTTGCTGAAGTCTGTAATGTATGTTTACTAAGCTTGAAAACTAACTTTTCTGCCTTTTTTCTGAATGATTGTTTTTACATTTTAAACTACCGGATACTGTGTATATCATAAAATCTTCTGGGCCTCTGCATTAAAAGATTCAAGTGAATTCATACTGAAAAAAACCATGTTTTGTGCCTTGTGTACTTACTTGTTGAAAACACTCAGTCCTACAAAGTATAGTGACTGTAGTGGCATTGTAAAACAGAAACACGGAAGTGAAGCCCATCTTGGCTACAAACAAAAAAATCCATAGAAGGCCATGTTTTTTTTAGGTTGACTGAAAAGCAGAAAATAAAGTGCAAGTATTTTGAAAAGCAAGTTAAAAACAAGCAGGTTTTAAAATGACATATAGTACCAATTAGGTGCTATGATGGTTGCTGTTGGAATAAAGAAATAAGCAAACAATTACTGGAAAATATAGAATCTATTTGTAATGTTTCCTTTTGGTATAACTTTCTTTGAATGATTTAAAAAGGGAAATTATTTGGGCTTTTCTATTGCAAAGACTTGATAAAATTTACGGTCCATGGATCAGTTACAGAGAATAAAATTACAATTGTAGTTGTAGTATTGTCATTCTGGAAGAGTTTGTTATCTAGTTACTGTTATGTATTTATGATAATGCTTCTTCACATTCCTAACTCACAGTTTAAATCCTACTTTTATCAGACCATGGTTCAATTGGAAGCAAGGATTTAGAGTTCCTCTGAGGTAGTACAAACGTAGAATATAGTAATTGAAAAATTCTAGTAAGTAGATAAATAAAATTGTATAAGATAGTAAAAAGCTCTCATATGTAGTATTTCCAGGTGAATCCATGAATTAAATATTGCTGACGTTAGCAGCAATAAATTTGGAAGTCATAGGAGAAGAGAAAGTGTTTGTGCATGTCTGAATGCAGTCTCCATCTATGAAGCTGAAGGAGAAGCAATTCCACTCACAACATAGGTTTAAAGGATGAAGAATACTTGGTCTAAAAATATTCACAGTAAAAAGGTATAAGGCTCTCCTTTGCTCAGAATGGCAAATAAAGAGCTGCATATTGAGACAAGTAATTCTAACGTCATCAATTAATATATACCCTACAGATAATTGTCAACTTACCACAATTAAGCCCAAAATTTCTACCACTAAATGAAACTGTTCTAAAGTGAGTTTTGCCCCATTTTATAACCTTTCTTACCACAGTTAAGTGAATCGCTGCAGTGAATCTGGCTTCCGAATTGAGTTTGCTAGTCAGAAGGTTGTGTGAGGAACTCATAAATATGAATTAATTGCCAAGTGTGTTGATTTTGATCATGTGACCATGAAGCTGCTATAGTCATATATGTGAAAAATGGTCATAAGTCTCTTTTTTCAGTGCAATTGTAACTTCAACTGGTCACTATAAGAACAGTTGTAAGTCGAGGACTATATATATTAGCATAGCGTAGCAAAAAAGAACCTAAAGGAAGCAGAATACAGAAGAGTTGGAAAGAACTTTGGAGGTCTTCTAATCCAGGGGTTTCCAACCTTGTCAACGTGAAGATTTGTGGACTTCAACTCCCAGAATTCCTCAGCCAGCAAAGCTTGAAGTCTTCAAGTTGACAAGGTTGGAGATCCCTGTATCTAATCCAGCCCTGCTGAGGCAGGAAACCCAATACCATTCTGGACAAATGGCTGCCCAATCTGTTCATAAAAACCTCCAGAAATTTGAACACCCACAATTGAAGGCAAGACATTCCTCTGATTAACATGCCGTTGTCCTGTTCTTTGCACAGAATATTCCTAGACCGTGGTTCTAATTTAAGAGCAGTGAGAAAAGAGGAAAAGGAACATGGCTTCTTTCTAGGGTGAATACTGAACACATGAGGAAAGGAGAGAGCGATCTGATTCTACCTTTAACGGGTACATGGCAGAATTTGAGGGAGAGGCAATTCCTGTTACAACCTATGCCTTATATAACAGATTTCCCCTCCGGGAAGTTGTGTCAATGTTTTATTATTAAGTCTGAATTAAGCTCAAGTCCCAGTGGCAACTCCAAGACTTCTCCATTACTCTTATAAGGTAACGTCTTTTGATGGGAAGCCATCCCCAGGGATCTGACAGAAGGCTTGAGGAGGTCATCCTGCTTTGCATAGTGATCAAGGCTTCCTGCTAAAATCAGCAGGAGGAAAATATGCTCTGGGAGCTAAAAACACCCAGAAGCACAAACGATGTGCAATATCTACTGAGAAAAGTCGGAAGTAGTAATTTGATTTCTTCATATTAGAGAAGGAAGAGATCATTTGAGGCTTCCACTTTAAAAGTGAGCTATTTCTTGACAAAAATATTAATGAAACCATGAGACTATCCACCAGTCCTTGAGCTGGCAGAGAACGTCACCACAATAGAATTCATTTGCACATTTGGATTTTTATGAAGTTTGGAAGTTGCCCAGAGTCACTTGAGTGAGATAGGTGGCATATAAATTTAACAAACACACACATATACACACACACGTGAACATTAAGACTGCTGTAAGAACATGCTGAATTTAATTATTTTTTAAACCTTTATCACAATTAAAACATTAAAAATCTAAAAAAAAATATAAATACATATAGCACATATTTATAACAAAATACATCCATACGACATTTCAATATTGTTTAACAAACAGTACATTTAATCTATCTGAATCTTTTGGATTTCTCTTAGTCAAATGTTTCAAGGTACAATTTCGTGTTTAATTTGAGCAGTATGTGCCTTATTTTTATCTTCTATCCATCTATACCAATTTTTCCAGGTTGAGTAATAATCTGAGTCCTCTTTGTTATTCAATTCTATTGTGAGTTTATCCATTTCAGCGCATTCATAATTATTATTTTTTTTTAGTATTACTTGATCTGTTGGTATGTTACTCGTTTTCCATGCTTGTGCAAAGGCTATTCTTGCTGCCGTGGTAATATGAATTATACAATATTTTTTGGGGGGCTATTTATCCTTAACAAATTTAATTTTTAATTACAGTTGTGTTCTTGACTTGTGTCTCTGTAACACTGTCTCCAAATGAGTGAAATAGTTGAAGCTGCAGAAATGCACATGTAACCACATCGCCCACAAGGGACCAGTGTCTATTTAAAGTTTCAGCTACATAGAGCCATATTTGAGATATGCTGAGGGATCCAGCTCAGGCTGTGTAAAGGCACATTGGTCAGTTTATCTCCGCTGCACAACTCAGAAGAGCTCATCGATGCTTCACAAAGATCTCTTTCAAAACAGCATCCGTCAGTGGTCTTTTCAGCCAGAAAAAGGAAAGGTACCGTACTATATGCACACCATTTTATTTGCCTGTTGCATTGTATGCAGTGAAATACAGGTGTTCCTGTTCTAATTGCTTTCAGGTGTGTTTTTCTTTCTTTTGAATATGTCACCTAATCTGATGTATTATTGGAAATATCACATTGCATTGAAGTTAATGGATAGAGACTAAGAATAAATAACATTCAAGCTCACCTAGAGCATCTAAGCGACAGGATGTGAAATGTAATTGTTATTGTCAGTTCCAAGCAGACTTAAATATATCCTTGATAGCATCCAGGATCCTGAAAGGTCCAGACTGACTTGTATCACAATAAAACCAGTTATTTGTTGAGCTGGAAAAGGCAGTGCAAGCCATTAGATTCAATCACCTGCACCATCTACATCCCATACAGATGGCTACCTATCCTCCACTTGGAGTAGGAGCCAGTCATTTCTAATGGTCATTGGTGTCACTGTTGAAACTGCTCTTATTGTAGGACATTTTTCCTTATCTTCATCTGAAATCTGCCTTCCTGTAGCTGAAATCCTAATCTGTGAAAATATAAAAGACTTTTTTTTCTGGGTGACATTCTTTCAGGTATTTTGAGAGTCCATTGTATTTGTCATTTCTCTTCCTAAGACTAAATTTTCCCAATTCCTTCCATCGCTCTTCATAGCATTTAGCTTCTACCCTCATAATAATCCATTTATCACCCACTGAATCTATTTCAGTCTGGCTGAGCCCTTTGTGGGTTGTATTGTAATTAATACAATATTAGATGTGGGATCTGACGGGGGCAGAAAATAGGGGAACTAGTACATCTTGTAATTATGAAATTATATTTCATTTTCTGCAATTAAAATAGCTTTTAACCTTTTTTTGCAGGCATGTGACATTGTTGATTTACTTTACTTGTAATCAAATACTACAACATCATATTTTTCATTATTGTCAAGCCACACATTTCTCAGGCTATATTCGAGCATTTAACTTCTGTTTCCTAAGGAAGAGCTTTGTCTCTGAATGATTTTATACAATTATGTTTGGCTTATTATCTAATTTATCAAAGTCTGATGGAATTATATTAATCTCACTGAATGTTATGTCATCTTGAAAAAATTGAGAAACAAATCCTCTACTTCTTTATTCAGGATATAAATTGATACATTTAATATATAATATATAATATACATTTAATATGCAGTGTTCCAATATCTCAGGGACTGCCACAAAGAAGAGGGAGTCAGGCTGTTGACCAAAGCACCAGAGGGCAGAACAAGAAGCAATGGGTGGAAACTAATCAAGGAGAGAAGTAACTTAGAACTAAGGAG
>JANHFP010004732.1:43767-55784 GCA_032468135.1 Calamaria suluensis
GGCTTCAAAATCTAAGGGACTGGTTTGGACAAAACTCAGCAGCACTTTTTTCGTGTGGCTGTTGACAAAAATAGGATTGTCAACATGATTGCCAACATCCGATGAGAGATATGGCATGGGAAGAAGAAGAAGAAGAAATAGGTTTGGATTGGTCCCATTAATGTTGTGTCTCCTACAGGTATCCTGAGATTACGACACGTCTGGAACTTGCAGAAGATGCGGTGGTAAATCATGAGGAAGAATAGCTTTCCCTGGAAAAAGAAGGGGCCCCATTCAGTCCCTGTTGTGTGGGTTTGGTGAACATATGTCAGTACTGTGAACATATTTTCTATGGCTCTCTTAGGACTCCGACAGCTGCAGATATCTGCTTCACCAAGGAGCTGCATTCCCAACTCTTTAGCCTTGGGCGATGTGTTCCTGTCTGTCGGGGTATGTAGCTGGTTTGCTTGATAGAGGAATACAGACAGATCATGATTAGTGCAAGTTCAAAAAATGCAATATTCACCTTAGCGCTAATTGTAAAATTGAATACAGATCAATGTTTAATGCCACCCAAAATTCAGTTGATGGGAGACTAGGGTGTCCGCTATTGAAGGCAGTGCAAGCACAGTTGCAGTTGGGATTTTAGAAATGGCTACTCTTCATGTGTGTATGGAGAAAAGGAAGATTCCATCAGAGGAAAACAGTGCAAGTTCAAAGAAGATGATGCTCATTATTACAGTGTGCAATATTATAAAGGACACAGGGGAAATAAAAGAAATCGGAAGGTTGGCAGTTCAGCGGTTCGTATCCCCTAGTGCCGCATAACGGGGTGAAATCCCGTTACTTGTCCCAGCTTCTGCCAACCTAGCAGTTTTGAAAGCACGTAAAAATGCAAGTAGAAAAAATAGGGATCACCTTTGGTGGGAAGGTAACAACATCCCGTGCACTTTTGGCATTTAGTCATGCTGGCCACATGACCACAGAGACATCTTCAGACAGCATTGACTCTTCAACTTTGAAACAGAGATGAGCACCACCCCTAGAGTAGGAAACAACTAGCACTTATGTGCGAGGGAAACCTTTACCTTTACCTTATATCTAGGGTGAACAGACATCCTGGGTTTGGGGAGAAGCTTTCAGTATGAAAAGTCATCTGTTTGTAGGAGAACATCCAGTGGGTTCACCAACAGCAGCAGTATGAGTATCAGGATGGTCACATCAAACACCGAGTGAAAAATAATTTTGGTGTTTCTCACTAATTGTGTTTGTATGAATATTTGCATGGCCAAACTGCAAATTTGATTGAATACTAAATGTCAGTAAAAAGATTCAGAAAAAAAATTCTAACTTTGATGCCATCCAGTTATTATATGGCTGTTTGTAGCTTAAATATGGACATCCTAACCAGAATATTTGATTAGAGTTTGTCTGGTGGCCATGTTGGAAGCAATAGCAATGTAAATGACATTACCATATTTTGAGAAGGCTGGAGAGTTCTTTCATACAATAAGTTTTAGGAGATGTGGATAAAAGGGAAAAAAAACCTACTCTATTGTCTATTTAAAACTGATAAGTAAAGAAATCTATTACTTGGCAGTCATGCATTAGTTTGGTTTGATGTGGAAATAATTTTACACACAGCGTAAAAACACAATAAGGAAGACAATATATCTGAAATGATTAAAAATATGTTTATTAGGAAAAAGTCTTTTCAAACATTGCAGCACAATGAACAGTATTAAGAACTGAAATGAGAACTGTTGAAAATGATCTTTCTACCCTTCTGACAGTGAAACTGCTAGTGTGTCCAAACCCTGTTTTGAGTGTGTTTTACACATTGTCTCTGAAATGGGTAGAACTTGCAGAAAATGTGATAGTTTGAAAGGAATATAATATTCAGAGCCATGAAAGAGCTAGATATAATTCACATTTGATTATTCATGTGTAAATTAATATCTCTTTTAGATCACATTGTATACAGTGGGTGTAGAAACAGCTGGAACATCAACTCACGAAGGTCTCAATGACATGTCAAAATAAACTTTTAGACAAAGCAAGAATTAAAGGTCCATATCAAATTGGCAAGCTGTTCTACTCTAGAATGAGAAGGTTTAATGTTTGAAACTTGGCCAGTACTTTAATAGAATGACCTAGTCTTGGGGGATGATAAACAAGCCCACAGCGTTCTCATGTGTGTAATAGGTTGTGATTTCATGTGTGTAATTAGTTAAAAGTTGGGTCAGCGAGGGAAGGAAAAGCAAATGAATACAAATTAGACTGGGAAGCTTTTACAAAGACAGTGATTTCTGGTTTACATGATTTACCAAATTATGTTTTATAGAAAATTTGAGAGACAAAAGAAAATCCAAAACAGATTACAATGAATAAGAATTGGAATACAGCACATTCTTTCAAATCCACTTAACAGTTCAAAATGTGTTAATATTAGAACTATTCAGCATATCCTGCTATTTCAATCTGTTTAGTGAGAATATAACTGAATCTGCTCATCTTATCATATATCTGCACTATTTTCCGAGCTAGACAGTTTGTTATTTTGATCCTTACAGTTGCTTATTGACAAGGATACTACAAAATCCCCATTCCCTCCTCACTCCTGGGGGAAGGATACTGCAAAATCTCCATTCCCACCCCACTCTGGGGCCATCCCGAGGTGATATTTGCTGGTTCTTGTAACTGCTCAAAATTTCTGCCACCGGTTCTCCAGAACCTGTCAGAACCTGCTGGATTTCACACCTAGATCTTTTTAATAAACTGTATCTGTGTGTGTGTGTGTGTGGGAGGGGGAATAGTGATATTGGGAAAGAAAAGATAAACATAGCCTTCCAATATGATGTGTGTGTGCCTGCATGCGTGCACATGTTTCAATAATATAGATTTTATGTATAAAGTATTTTTGTTTGATTTTTTTATACCGTGTTTATTACTTTATAAGGTTGGGAACACAAACAATTATCCTTCCTCCTCCTATTTTCCCCACAATAACTGTGAGGTGGTTTCGGCTGAGAAAGAATGATTAGTTCAAAGTCATTGGCTGTCATATTTTAAATTCTTGATCAATGGAATATTTTCCAGGGATATAAATATTCTAAAAGAGAACTTTGGAACAGTTATCTGAAATAATGAGAAAGATACTCAGAAAAATTGCAAGGAGACAAAATTGGCAGCTGTTAATAGGATACTGGGATCTTCTTTGATGTCTTACAATTGCCTTTCATTATATTTCCATACATATTTATCTTTGATGTTCATCACTAAATTTATATGCCATGTTATATGGATTGATTTGAAGCTCATTTTGTAAAATGTCTTTTCCCCTTTTTTGACATTAAAAACTGATTTCATGGCACTTCTATGCATATATTCTACTGTATTTACTTCTTGTCATAAAACTATGTGTTAACCTTTTACTGTGAAGCTGTATTTTATCCCTAATCTCAAGATTTTATTTAGCTGTCTTTAATATGTAAAAATGCAAGTAGGAAAAATAGGGACCACCTTTGGTGGGAAGGTAACAGTGTTCCGTACACCTTTGGCATTTAGTCATGCTGGCCACATGACCACAGGACATCTTCGGACAGCGCTGGCTCTTCGGTTTTGAAACAAGAGGAGCACCGCCCCTTAGAGTCAGAAACAACTGTCACATATGTGTGAAGGAAACCTTTACCTGTTACCTTAATATATCTATTGGTCTTGTGAACTTTCCAAATTATGATGCCCAAATTTGTATTATTCTATATGGTAAAAAATTACTCTGCCACACTTTGTGCTCTTACTCATAGGCAGAATAAGCATGTCCAGAATTAAGGTGCATATTAGAAAATAACTATTTTTTTTTATTTCACCCTAGAACATTGCTCTAATACACAATAGTTTATCACAATTGGTCATGGCAAGTTAGTCCTGTTTCTACATGAAATGTGTCCATAAATGAAAAATAATAATTTGGAGTTCTGTGAGTTGACCAACATATATAGTAGTGTATCTTTAATAATTACAGCACCATTATTAAATCCATCAGTATTTAACTAAGAGAAAATGCATAATTTCCACTAATAGTCTTCCCTCTCTCATCTCACATTTCAGTTTATAAATATTATTTCTGTAGGACTATATCCAGATATGATCAAATAATCCATTTAAGGAAAAGATAAATTAAAAAAATAGATTATTATTTTGTATTATATCTCACATTAATTGAACCACTATAACATTTAACATAGTGATTTAAATGAGGCAGATCATTTGCTACCTGTGGAAGGCTTGTAAAATTTAGAGATACCCAAGATCTGGTTGATTGTTAGAGCTTTACACTTTTCATTTTTTGTGTGTGTTTTTAAAAAGTGGGAAGGCTTATTCCTGCCTATATTTGTTCTGACAGTCTGGTGCAGCAGCATCTGGAATCGTTGGCTGACATTGTGATGCTGGAGGGCCTCAAGCCAAAAATAAGTTTTTCTTAAGCTGAATTTCACTCCTAGTGACTATATGGACACTGTCTTGGCACCAAAATGAAAGTGATACTTCAGGATATGTTTAGCTACCCACTCTAGCCTACATATGTGAGAATCTTTGGTGGCCTTCCATCCAAGTTTTAATGAGATCAGATCCAGTTTAGCAGCCTCAAGTTCAGCCAACATTGGCTTGAGGCTGGCACCCACTGGGATTAAAATGGATTTGCTTTAATTATATTTGTTTCTTATGAAATAGTGTATCTGAACATGCTTTTTATATGTTTTAGAAGGGAATGCTTCACCTCTCACATGAATTGAGTATAACTCTCTGCTATGCATTAAAGGAGTCTGAAAAAAACATTTTGTCTGAAAAAAACCAAGGGCTTCTGCCCTAAAAGTTGCATTAACTTTAACGAGCAAATTCCTGAGGCATCAATATGTTTTTCTTGAAACTTAAACAGAGGCCTGAAGACAATTGATCTCTTTTAATGAATACCAGAGAGGAATTGCGCTAATGTGAGATGCCAAGCACTTTCTTCTGAATCATTTCTAAAATATGCACAGTTCCACTAAACAAAGCAGGCCTTTTGCATTAAAATAACAGGAAAGAAAGGAAATTAATATCAAAATATGCAGGAAAGTGAATGTAGCAATTGTGTGCAAACACTTTAAAGGGCAAAGGTCACACACAAACTACAAAAAGGGAAAGTGGCTATTTCATTAGTCTATCAACCGCCAGTTTAGCATTCTCAGGGGAGAAAATTAGGGAAATAATTCAGCAACTTTTACCTCATTTTTTCCAGGACTGACTTAGTTCTACTTGCTGATTAGGAAGGTTATCACAGCCCCCATCTGCTTCCCTCCCAAATATATTTTGCAGAACAGAAGGATCTTGTCATATAGAAATGTCAATGATCTGTAGCAGTAGCTAGTCTTCTGGTGAAATGTCCAAACAATTTATTTATTTATTTATTATTTATTGTTTCCATTTATATACCGCCCCTCTCCACACGAACCTGGGGCGGTGCACAGCCAATAAATTTAAAACAAAATACATATAATCATTAAAATTAAATTAAATATATAAAATTGGCTCTAAAAATCCCATCCCATAAAATTCATAAATATTTAAAAACCCCTAATTCCTAAATAAAAATTTAACCCAAGCCAGCAAGACGGAAGAGGTACGTTTTTAGCTCCCGGCGAAACGTTAACAAATCCGGGAGCCTTCGCAGTGCAGGTGGTTATATGCTGCCCTGCAGTGCTTTAGAGCACTCTGCACAGTTTACAATGTAAGCATTATTTGCATACTTTGCTTCCAACAATCTGGGTCTATTTTACTGACCTTGTAAGGATGGACGTGCACCTTCAGCACCATCAGGATCGTACTTCAGACTGTGGGCAGAGTTAGCCTCCAATGGTTGCAGTTTAACCACTTTGCCATGAGGGCTTCAAGCTCCTAATTTAGACTTTGTGCATTTATCTAAATAACTGCTGTTGTATTTGAAGGACTTTTGTTGCAGCTGGCTTCATTCTTATATGCAATAAACTATCTAGTCTGGGTCATATCTGAGTGTCAGTAAACCAATTCCAGAATAAGGGTAGAGAACCTAGATTTACGGCTACACCATGCTGAAAGTGATATCTATAGCCTTAAACTAAAGGTAGATATGATATCAAGAATGACACCAGTGGTTTGAAATTATCCCTCGTTGGGGGCTTAAAACAGAATATTTTCTCTTTCGTAACCCACTTTATTGGCATTGTGAGTTGATAGAACTCTGCAAAATATTTGCATGAAGTGAAGCCAGGCTATTTTTTAAAATCTCTATTCTTTAAAAGAGGACAGAAATGTTCTTTTTCAAAGCAATGTCTACCTTTGTGTCTTGGGAGACGCATGCTAGACACAATACTTCAAAAACTGGGCTGGGAAAGGATTTCTTTGTCATAGTTGTCTCCCGCATTTTAGAAGGATAGATACATGAGTTAGGGGCTTATGATTTTGTACAGCCACTGAAAGATGATAGCCACTTGCAGTTATAATCAGTGATGGGATTCAGTCAGTTTGCACCACTTCGGGAAAACCACTTGTTAACTTTCTGAGCAGTTTGGCAAACTGGTTATTGGAAAAAAAACATAGTGCAGAGAACCAGTTGTTAAATTACTTGAATCCCACCATGGTTACTATGGAGGATAGTAGAGGACAGGAAGGCCTGGAGGAATGTTATCCATGGGGTCGCAAGGGGTCGGACACGACTTCATAACTAGCAACAACATAATCAATATGAGGGGTTTGCAGAATTAATTTAGAAAATGGGCTTTGAGACTTTGAGACTGAAGCAATAGTGGACTCAGAATTGTCCTTGAGTAGTGGAGCTGACAGCCATGGCAGAAATGGGAATCAGGGAATGGATTATCTCCTCAGAATTTCTCTCCAGAGTAAGGAGGGACCAGGACAGCCCACACATTCTCCATGTACAGTAGAAGCTCCCAATGAGGAGACCATAAAAAGCAGTCTCTGGTGAGTTTTAATTCTCTGGCAACCAGGGGAAGATCATTTTGCCTAAGCTGTAGCTCAGTGTCATTAAATGGGCACTAGGTTCATACATCTCCTCTTTTAATTACCTTATGAAATTGCTTCTTAATGACTTTTTAGATGCTGAAAAGGTTTGCAGGGAGTAGGGAATCATTTACTTATATCTCTTTTTTCTTTTTTTTTCTTTTTCCTCTGCATGTTTTGTTTTTTACATTCTTTTTAGTCTGTATTAGTTTTTTTAAAAAAAATATTTATATTTGTAAACTTTGATAAAAGAAAGGGTGCTTTGACATGGACTGTGACATGGACAATTGTCTCCAAAGCTGCTAAAGCAGGCATGTCTTTTCCAGGAATGAAGTCTACTTACTTCTTGTCTGCTATCTGGGCATCTGTAGCAAATGGCAAAATGTGTACCTTGACATCACAAATGCCATCATTTACATAATTTACACACTTGTGTCAGATGTTGGGATGCAGGTACATAATTGAAAAATGTACACAATGACAACACCACACACGTCATCATTTTGGAGTCATTGCAGATTGCTACTAACACTGTTGGTCTGATGGCCGCTTGCAGCTAGTTACCGTGTGTGTGTGTGTGTGTGTGTGTGTGTGTAATGCTGTTGCTTTATAATGTTGCAAGAGGCATCATGTTTCTGTTCCCATATGATTTGAAACACTTTTTTGGAACTGAATAGGAAATATTGCACAGCCTTAATTAGTAGCCACTCTTTCAAAACTTGTAGGGAGGTTACATTTTGTTTCTTCAGAACCATAATTATCTACTCAACAACTAAGGTTACTGTTAGGCACCCTTTACTGCCATCCTTTAAGAGCTAGTCTAGTCTCAGAAGTGAAAAACATTTAATACTGAAATAAAATAAACTGCAATTACATGCATTTATTTATTTAGCATATATAAATAAAGCATCTGATATTTTAAAATTAAGGGAGACTAGTATAGATCTATTTCAAGCTATTTAGCTCTCATCGGCTAGCCATACCCTTCTGGGATTTGAACCCGGGCCACCAATATGTGGCAGTTTGGGGAATACTGAGCCATTGGTTTTGCTGAAAGAAGAAGTTTCTGACAGCAACATTGACAATGTTTTTGTGCAAGTTATTTTGAGAGATAGCTGCCTTTTCTTCACACAGGGAAGTATTTGTTCAATTGCTGAATCAGATCATTTTTTAAAATGTAAATGTGTTGTGTAATGACATCAAGACCTATTTCATATCTATTTACTATTCTGTTGGTTGGGGGTGTAAATTGCATAGTAGACCCCCTTTATTTTTTGGCTGCATTGAAAATAAACTGGTTTGTGTAATAAGGATTTCCATGACAAGTCATACATACACTTGTGAGACTTCATTGAAATGCATTAGACTTTATAGTCACCTGTGAAAAATCACAAGGTTTTGGAGAAAAGATTGCTGACTCAAGGATCAGAGGAGTTGGACAAGTAGTGCAAAATTTTTACAGATGTTGATCAAGGAAAAAAAAGGGTTATGGAATTAAACAGTTTGCAGTTCAGGGGTTTCTTTTTCTCAGCCTAATTTTTTTTTTAAAAAAAAGTCAATGTTTTTAGAGATTTAGAATGTTGTGAACCTGTCCTAATAATTTTTTTTTATCTGAAGTGTAATGTCTCTGTGTTCAAAGAATAGGGGGAAAACTTTTGCAGAAATAAGCTATAGCAGTAATGGAAGATTTCAACCATTCTGACATCTGGCATGTATATTTTTAGAATATATTTTTCTAGTTCCTTGCTGACAAGTTCAAGTCTCTGCACTTGAAGGAAAAAGCAAACAGATTCCTTTTCCTCGATTTAATCCTGACCAACAGTGAAGAACTGGCTGATGACGAAGAAAAAAAATGGGGGTATGTTTTCATTTTAATCTGGACTGCATGATTTTAATTTATCCACTAAAAATTGCTATTAGTCTCTTTGTCTTCTTTAAATTTACCAAATTAACGTAACATTTTACTTTTTTAAAAAAGTGCTTTAAAGTGATAGAATAAAACAGTTGCTGTTTTAGTTGCTTTTTTGTTTGGGTTTTGTTTTTTCGAAGGTCATATCCTCTCTCTTTCCTGTTTAAATCTAATAAAAATTGTTTAAAGCTGCATGGTTATTTCCTTGTATAAAAAACAGTTGAACAAAACAAAAATGTTTTTCAATTCTTACAAGGCATTGTAAACAGTATAAAAGTCTAATTGAGGAAATATACAATTTCAGGCCTCCATTTGCTTTCTGTTCTTTCCGGGCAAAATGTTTGCCAATATATTTTGTTTCAATTTAGTGGTAATGATCCTCCAGGGCTTTCTGGACAAGGTTAGTCCAGCTTCATGCTGGAACAAGAAGTTTATTAACAAGTGTGTCCAAGCTAGTCCCTTGCTGTCCACTTCAGTTTCCAATTTTTAAACAACCATGAAAAGTATAAGTGTTTATGAAGGTTTTTAACCAGTTAACATGGGATATTATGCAGAAATGAAATACAGCAGGTTCTGACAGGTTCTGTAGAACTGGTAGTGGAAATGTTGAGTAGTTCGGAGAACCAGCAAATACCAACTCTGGCTGGCCCCAGAGTGGGGTGGCAATGGGGATTTTGCAGTATCCTTCCCCACCATGCCAAGCCACACCCACCAAGCCACACCACACCCACCAAGCCATGCCCACAGAACTGGTAGTAAAAAAATTGGGATTCCACCACTGATATTATGAGGCTGCGGAAAGCTCAGGGCCTGGAAGAAAGTGGATTAAAGCAAAACAAATTAAGGAAACTTCTTGGGAGGAGGAAGAGGGTTGATGATATAGTTATTGGCTATGTGATTTTGCCTTACTGTGGGAATGACACCATTCTTTTCCTATCTGAAATTCTGATCAAGGCTTGCGAGGAAGAGGGGGAAAATGTGCATTGGCTGGCATGCAACTTGGCTAGCATATTTTATTTAATTCCTGGAAAGACTGATGTCACAACACACAAACAAACAGGACATAACTATTAATACAACTGAGTGGGTACAGAAATATTTCACAAGAAGTGTCTTCCACTACTCTCCTCTGCTCAGAACAAAGTACTTTATGCCGCTCGACTTGAAATTCTGGTCTTAGAAAATTTAGAACTACGCCGCCTTTGGTATGACCTAAGCGCAGCTCATAAAATCATCTGCTACAATGTCCTATATGTCAAGGACTACTTCAGCTTCAACCACAACAATACAAGAGCACACAATAGTTACAAACTCAAAGTGAACCGCTCCAAACTTGATGGCAGAAAATACGACTTCAGCCACAGAGTGGTCCATGCCTGGAATGCACTACCTGACTCTGTGGTCTCATCCCCAAAACCCACCAAAACTTTAACCTAAGTCTGTCTACTGTTGACCTCACCCCCATTCCTAAGAGGTCTGTAAGGGGGCGTGCATAAGAGCACAAGCATGCCTACCGTCCCTGTCCCAATGTTCTCTTTATTTGTATTCATTTTATGTACTCAATTCATGCTTATACTTATATAGTTAGAGGACAGCTAAATTTAATTATTTTAGTTATTTTAAATGGTATAGTATGTGTTTTAATTTGCTGTCAAGCGCCTTGGGTCTTCGGAGATGGGGCGGTATATAAATTGAAATAATAAATAAATATACATTACCTAATATGTAATCGACAAATAAATAAATAAAATAAAATAAATAAGGAACTGGCTCTGTATGACTCCACCTCTATGTCCTCAGAAGACAAATTTGATGCCACCGGGGTCCTCATCTCCTTCGTCACCGTCCTCCTGATTTGCTTTCTAAAACAATGGCAGTTCCAAGCTTTGTTTCTGGATTTCACAGGAGCATTAAAATCAATCTAGATTTAATCAGCCTCTCGCCCGGGGGGGGGGGGGAGAGGAATTTTCTCTCTCCTGATGTTAGATTTGCACTGTATCTGGGATGCGGCCGCGCCTCTGCCTCTGCTTATTAGCAAGGAACGGGGGAGAGAGAAAGGATGCATTTTTAAGCACCCAAACGGTATCGCTTCGAATATGTTTTGTGTGGTTCTGTATGGAATCCGTAGGGCCCCTTTTGCTTGGTTGCAAAAGCCGATGTGCGATTTCAACGTTACACCGATCAAAATAACCTCTTTCGATTGACACACGCTAAATTGAACTAGGTTTCTGTGGGATCCTTGCTGCTCTGAGCGGACAGGTTGATGTTGAGCACTGATGATGTTACCTAGTTTGGTGATGAAATGTCTGCAAACAACAGCAGCAACAGAGAGCACCAAGGACCCCACAGTCCTCCTCCTGATGCTGATGATGTTACATACGTGGATAATGAGATGCCTGCAAGGAAACCACCCAGCTCAGAGAGCATCAAGGACCCCACAGTCTCCTTCCTCCTCCTCTTTTTGCGCTGATGTTGTGACCTAGTTGGGTAATGAAATGTCTGCAAGAAAACAACCAATCTCTCTCTCTCTCTTTAAAATGTTCTAAAAATTGCACCAAGTAGCAGCAAAAAGTTCCATTTGCTGAGAACTTCCAGTCTCTGATTTTCCTCCTTCTCCTCCTCTTTTTGCACTGATGATATGGCCTAGTTGGGTAATGAAATGTCTATAAGAAAACCACCAATCTCTCTCTCCCTCTCTCCCTCCCTCCCTCTCTCTTCAAAATGTTACCAAAATTGCAACACGTAGTAGCTAGAAATTTCCATTTGCTGACAATGCCCAGTCTCTGATTTTCCTCCTTCTCCTCCTCCTCCTTTTGCACTGATGATATGAACTAGTTGGGTAATAGAATGTCTGTAAGAAAGCCACCAATCTCTCTCTCTCTCTCTGTCTCTCTCCTCCTCCCTCTTCCTCTCTCTCTTCAAAATGTTACAAAAATTGCACCAACTAGTAGCTAGAAACTTCCATTTGCTTACAATACTCACTCTCTGATTTTCCTGAATTGAGAAGGGAATATCACTAGGCTTTCTTTCTTTCTTTCTTTCTTTCTTTCTTTCTTTCTTTCTTTCTTTCTTTCTTTCTTTCTTTCTTTCTTTC
>JANHFP010004733.1:8212-22163 GCA_032468135.1 Calamaria suluensis
GGCTGTTGATGGTGAGGGTTGCACATTTGTCCAGTCCAAACTGAAATATCTTGTTGTGTACACTAACAGGGTTGCGAATCTATTCAGTTTCAGATGTTTTTCCATGCAGTTTCAGTCATCTATGTAAATATTATGGTTAGCCATGCAGTCAGTCAGATATTTAGACTGGATTTGGACTTTTGGTTGACGTTGCAGCAATATCAGACACAGGAAACGGGTCTCCGCATTCCCTGTGCTGACTTCTGTGCTGACATGTTTGTGGGCTCCGAGGAGCCAAAGCCGTCCTATAGGGGAGGTGAAGCAAGAGGGGCACCCTTAAACTGGAAAGACGTGGTACTGGGAAGGCATTTTAAAATGCTGGAATCATTTACTTACAAAATGTATTATGCTATTATAATTGATTTACAACTAAAATGATGATTGACTAGTGACAATATTAAAACTTAAGTTGAGAGTGCTACCTGCTGATGAAAAGAAAGATTACAAGTCTGGGAAGATCTATATGAAGGACTGTAAAAATATCTATTGGATTACTCTTAACTACCCCGTGACTACTGGAGACTCAAATATGAAAATAAGGAAGCTACTTAATTAAAGGAGCCCCTGTATGTTATGCTAGAAGATTGAACCTGTAAAGGGGATGCAAAAAGGCTTTTGATAACTGCTGGGACTATTTAAATGGAACTGATTGTTTACCCAGGGGATAAAAAGAACTGGGATTAGTGCACTCCCTGAAAGGCAACTTAAGAACTGAATAAATAGTTCCGGGACTACTGGACAAAAGTTGAACTTTTAAAAACAAAACAAGATGCTTCATAAGGAAAAAATAAGTGGAACTTCGAACGAGACGGTGTTACTTTTTCAAAACAAAAAAGACATAATGGAGAAAGGACTTAAGGAAATTATGGAAAAAATGGAAAATACCACGCAAGGGATGATGAATAAAGATCAATAAAGATGAAGACACCCAGGAAAGGAAGGAGTCAACAGAAGAAATGGAGGAAGAAGATAACAAAGAGGAGACAATAATGAAAATAACAGTGACTGGTGAATTAAATCAGGAGGAAAATATATTAAGAGAGTTCGAAGATACTTTGTAAGGAAGACAAGAGGCCTGGGCAGAAACTAGGGTAGCAGTGGAACAAATACCTAGATTGAATAGCCAAGAAGCAGATGCAGACAGAGATAAAGATCCAAGAGAGAAATATGGGAGGCAAGCCAAAAAAAGCATAGCAATTAAAGTATTTAAACAGGCAAGAGATAATGGATAAATGGTTTCTCTTTGTTGTTGTTCTGATTTGCCTTTCCTTTTTTATGTAGGGGACAAGACTAGAAGTTAGGTAGGAATACAAAAGAAAGCATCTTTTAATAAAGGGTGACAGAATTAAAAGTTAGAATAAGAGATAGAAATAAGAGAAGGGGGAATATTAGTGCATACACTTTTATATAATAAAATAAAAGCAGTAACAAGAGAAAGTATGGGATAATTGAATGACAGACTGAAACTTAATATGTGTATCATTATTAGAAATATATAAGTTGATTGAATGTAATAACTATGATAAATTCTACTAGTATTTGTATTAGAATGTATGACACCCAGGTGCCACACTATACACACATTGATGTTAAAAAAAAATTAAAATAACAAAAAAAAGATATTTAGACTGGATTTGGCATTTTTGTCCATTTATTGGGTCCTTCCCAAGAACCTTTGATAGGGAGATGTTATTTGATGATGTTAAAAGTATTGTCGCAGGTTGTAAGCTGTTCAAAGTGTAGCTGCCTTCTGCAACCGGCTGATGATGATTTTGCAATGCTGATAGCATTCAAGTAGTATTCCAGTTGTTTTGGGCTGGCACCCAAGGCACCTATTACTATTAGTACTATCTTTGCTTTCTTTTCTACAGTAATACTTCTTTTCGTGGGTCTTTGTATTTTGTGATTTATTCCAGTTTTTTTTTCCTATTCTGCTGCCTCTAGTATTGGCACATTTATTATCCAGACTTTTTTGTCTTTCTTATCAGTAATTGTTAATTATGGTTTGCCATACAGCCAGATGTTCAGACTACAATCTGAACTGGTTTTGCTTTCATTCTGTGCTGAAATGATGTACTTTATTAAGTTTTGTATTAGGAGATTGGATTGTTTCGTCAGTGTTTCCTGGGTTGGGTTTGTCAGTCAGAACCTTGCCAGCATCTTTTGAAGCTTGACAATGGATTTACTTCATCTAGTGTTAAATTATATGTTATTTGTGTGATCCATGTGCCTCAGTGTATAGTCATGGTCATGAAATGTATTCAGAAATGTGGCTCCCTTGACTAAGAAACGGAAATGAGCCTCTAGAGTCAGAAACGACTAAACAGAGGAAACCTGTATGTATGTGTATGTATGTGTGTGTGTGTGTACAGTATATGCATACATACATATTCATTGTACACACAGAGAGATACGTCCAATATCAGGATGGTCCCTAAATTAGCTTGGCTGTTATACAATGCCCTGAATTGATTAGACATTCTAGTAAGGGATGGGATGATGCCTAAAACAGAATTGAAATCCAGTAATCTAAACAGATATGGGACGCTGTTGCTCAGCAGGTAAGACAGCTGAGTTTGTCGATCGGAAGATTCGAATCCCTACTGCCGCTTAATGGGGTGAGCTCCCGTTACTTGTCCCAGTTTCTGCCAACCTAGCAGTTTCGAAAGCACATAAAAATGCAAGTAGAAAAATTAGGGACCACCTTTGGTGTGAAGGTAACAGCATTCTATGCTTTAGTCATGCCAGCCACATGACCATGGGGATGTCTTCGGACAGCACTGGCTCTTAGGCTTTCAAACAGAGATGAGCACCACCTCCTAGAGTCGGAAACGACTAGCACATATGTGTGAGGGAAACCTTTACCTTAATACATACTTGACCAAAAAAACCAAATAAAATAAAAGAGAGATCTGCCAAATGTAACTGTGTATAGGGCTTACACATATTAAGATGCCTGTCAATTCAGGAAATTCAACAAAGAAACCTACAGTGGAGATAGCCTTTAGCCATTGTCTATTTTCTCTATTTTATTCATTTTAATTGGAAGAGGAAAGAAAATGAAGTGTTTTCTTCATTTGCTTCCTCATTTGTTTTGCAGATTGGACTCTGGGAAGGAAACATGTAGTAAATAGAAGATCAGTTGTGATTACACCAAGTTAACCCAAGTTATTCTTTTGTCAGATTGCTTGAGATGATAAAGATGGCCTGATTCAGACATTTTCCAGAATAGAGATAACCACAAGGAGGAACATAAGCATACAATTTTTTTCAACCCAATTATTGAAGGATATTACAACTAACTCATAAAAAGCTGACATTTTCCAAGGGATTTAAACAGGCAACATTGTTCAATGGAGTAGTATAAATAAGAACTTGAAAATTGAAGCTCTTTCTGGATTGTTCATATTGTATGTGGTCATCTTATAAACTTATTATTAACTAGATAAGTATAAAAAAACCCATTATAAGCACACCTTGGTATCATTGAATATGGAAGTTATTTTTAAACTGGGAAGGTTTTTCAAATACAACTTATTCCCCCTCCAATTAAGAATGGAAGAGCTATGTCTGATCTAGACTACTCTGATTTTTTTAAATCTCAACTTTCACTCGTTTCAAAGCTACCAAAGCCTCCACCTTTTTGAAAGACTTGGATCATTTCTCAGTGCTCTTTTTAGCCATATGTTTTAGAGGCATAAATTTGAGAGGCTGTCACTGTCAAATATGTTTTTCCTCAATTAGCCCACATAATTTTTTAGTCATCATTTATGGTGCGCTCTTATCAGCTTTACTTTCAAATTTATATTCAAAAGCTTTTGTGACAGACAGTAAGCATGCGGACAAGATATTAGAACACCATTAGACTCTGTTTTTCATAATTGTACACTAATATGAGCACTTACACCTAAGATTTGGTTGATCATCATCATCATCATTATGCAAAAAACTATACATTCTTTATCTTTCATGACTTGGTCACAATTCTCAGTTACAGTGTTTCTTGCACATAACATAATCAGTGTAAAGAAGAGGGAAATGTACTGTGCTATCACAAAATAGGACTCTCTCAAAAGCAAATTGATCATTGCACCTTTAAGTACCTAGACATTAATGATAATTGAACAGATGTGACTTAGGAGACATGCCTTCTCCGTCATGGTGCCATCTTTGGAAATAAACTTATCCCTTATGGCTCTGACCATGTGGTAAGGCACTGAAACTTGCTTGTTTCCCCAGGACTGAAACAGTTTATTTAACATCTGGCATCCTGATCCTTTAGCCATTAATATGAGCACTTATTCCATTAATAGTTTTATATTTTAAGTCAGGCTGGAAATACTTGAAAGTAATACAATTTGTATAACAAAATATGGTTAATCATGTAACTCATTATACAAATGCAATGCAGCTGTACAAAACCTAAGACACTATCATGTAAAATCTGAAGCTCCCTTCCCTTCCTCTGCTGGCTCAAAATCTAACAAGGAAAAATAGCTGTATATTTATGAACTGCAGTTAGTTCAGATAGTGTGGATCACAATAACCATTGGCACAAGGGAAACTTTTGCATAGCTTCAATATTTGTGTAACTTTTCAAGGAACCTGAACTTTATTTTAAAGTTTGGGTGCATTTGTTACACAACTATGCACATTTTGTTTAGTAAGTATGGACCAGAATAGAATAGAATAGAATAGAATAGAATAGAATAGAATAGAATAGAATAGAATAGAATAGAATAGAATAGAATAGAATTCTTTATTGGCCCAGTGATTGGGCACACAAGTCTTGGTGCATACGCTCTCAGAAAAGATACATTCGTCAAGAATCATAAGGTACAACACTTAGTGATAGTCATAGGGAACAAATAAGCAATCAAATTATATTAGGATACAGTTGACATAAATCTTAAGGATACCAGCAACAAGGTTACAGTCATAAGAAGGAGGACATGGGTGATAGGAACAATGGGAAGATTAATAGTAATGAAGACCTAGTAACTAGTTTGACAGTATTGATATTTTCCAGGACATGGGATATATTTCTAAAATAAAATGAATTGCAAAGTGTTCAGGTCAGCTTCTGTGGGAGAATGAAACCCTTCATTCTCTGAATTCATCAAGTGAGTTGCTCAACTTCATTCTAGAATAGTCTTCCCTAGGGAAATGGCAGGGAATCCCAAACAGTATTTCCGATGGCAGGGTTTAAATATGAAAAGGATTTTGACAGCTAAGTGCTCCCAAGTTTCTACCATTTCCTCAGGAAATGAAGACTAATGGTATCGCAAAGTCCGCTTTGTCCCTCACTTCCTCACCTCCAGGAGGGTCTTTTCCCTGCTTTTTGCTTTGTCTGAAGCAAAAACAAATGTGAAATCTCAGGATGAATCATGCTGGTGTCCCATAAATATCTTTATCTTGGTTGAAATAATCATTGCAGGAACTGGGTATGTCTAGTTTAATGAAAAGAAGGACTAGGGGAGACATGATAGCAGAGTTCCAATATTTGAGGGGCTGCAACAAAGAAGAGAGAGTCAAGCTATACTCCAAAGCACCAGAGGGCAGGACAAGAAGCAATGGGTGGAAACTAATCAAGGAGAGAAGCAACCTAGAACTAAGGAGAAATTTTCTAACAGATAGAACAATTAATTAGTAGAACAAGTTGCTTCCAGAAGTTGTGAATGCTCCAACACTGGAAGTTTTAAAGAAGATATTGGACAACCATTTGTTTAAAGTGGTGTAGGGTTTCCTGCCTGGGCAGGGGTTGGACTAGAAGATCTCCAAGGTCCCTTCCAAGTCTGTTGTGAATTCTATTTCAAATGATTTGATAGTTTTGAATCTCTTATAAAAGACACATGTTCATTAAACTATCCAAGTCTTTGCCATTTCACAAAAACGTTGAACCAAGCAATTTAGTTGGAAGTAAGATGTTAACTTCTATTTTTGAGTTTAAAAGTTGTAAAAAAAAGTTGGGCTATGCTATAGCATAGTTCCATTTCCAACTTCTGGAGGCAATCCCAGTTAAAACAATAAAGGTTCAAAGGTGGACTTAAAACGCTACAAAATAGCTGTTAGTTTGCATTTTTGGGTTGTAAAGTCAGAAAGTTTGCATGTGAGTGTATGTGCATGAAATACAATTTCCTTTGTGTTTTGGTACTTTAGGGTTAGTGATAAGGTTAGTAGGACAGGAAAAGCTCTATAGGTAATAGCATACTAGTATAAATATGCATTCAAAATGCATAGCAGATACAACTGTAATGATGGTTTTATGAAGCTCTGGAAGGAGAAAGTTATGAGAAGGAAGCACATTTCCCCTTTAAGGATCACTACTTTCTCTTTTGCCAGTGTATGCTTTTAACAATGAATTGTTCTAACCATTTTAACAACTCATAGGTTGAAGCTCAGATATTGTAATATTGCTTGTTCAGCTTGTGCACCTGCCACGCATGTCATAACTACTGCAGGGGAGTAAAATCCAGTAATTGTAGCAGATTTTTCTCTGACATCTCCTGTCCTAATAGTTGCTATATGTTTGCATGGTTAGTGACATTTCTTATACCAATGGAAAGGCAGTTTGCCATAGAACTGCTTGTTGGGCAGCTGCGGAGAAGAGAGAAGTTCTGCTGGAAGCAAACCTTGCCACCTCTTGCAACTGCTTTTGTTATCATGATTAGTTCTTTATAGCTATATAGCTATGCATCACTTTTATGATATGTTCTGTTAGATGGGATGCATAAAGAATGCCAATCGGAGGTTCCAGTTCTGGAATTCCACCAGCCAAATCCCATAACCTTTCTCCCACCAGACCCACCTGACTCAAAACTTTCCACTGTGTCTCTCCATGATGTTACATTGCTGAACCCATATGAAGCATGTATGTGGGTGAGCTTGGTGATCTGAATGGTTGAAACAGTTCAAGCTGGTTATGAAATTCAGCCACGCATACCCTGCCTGGAGGCTGCAACTTGCACAGGCATCAGAATTCAGTTAGCAGAAGAGCACCAGCGTGCCTACTGTCCCTGTCCTAATGTTCCCTTTAATTGTATTCTTTTTATGTGTTCAATTCATGCTTATACCTATATATATATTATCTAATATGTAATCAACAAAACAAAATAAAAATAAAAAATAAAAATAAAGAAAACATTGTAGGAGGGAAGCTGTGTTAGTCTATAGTGGCAAAAAAGAATCAAGTGCCTAGGAGCAGCTTTTTCAACTCTTAAATGTTATTAAAAGATGTCAATGTTTGTCAGCTGCAACTCACTTTATTCAATGCATTGAACGGTTAAAATGGTGTAGGATTTAAATAGTATGAGGTGCAAGAAAAAGGGGGAATTGCCTGAAATCTTATGTGAGTTCATTAGTTTCCTTCTCAATGTTGCCTTTACAAAGCTGCCTTTCTAAAACAACCATTTGTTGTTTAGAATGGTATTTTTATAATTGTTGTTCATTAGGTTTTTAACTTGCACATTTTAGCTCTTTTTAACTTGTACATCCATGACCCGCCTGAAATTGCTTCTCTGAATGCCACAGATATCAATCAATATCACCAGAGAGGAATGGTCCCGCAGACGTTTTGTTTATAATTATGTGGATTGTGTGTACATGTTTACTTCTCTTCTGTCATGTTCTCATCATGCGCTAAATAAAATAAATAATCATTCATAAGATATTTGCAAGATCTCACAGATAACCTACATCTGCATAACCTTCTGCTCTCTTTCTCCATCCAACTTCCCCCCCATTACACCACATGCCAATTTAAATCATACATCAATCTGATGAAGTTAGCTGCAGCTTGCAAAAATGTATGCCGTTTAATAAAACTGAGGAAAACACGCAGAACATTTTCACATATGGATCTTACAGAGGTTGTAGGCTCTCTTGCATTACATGTAGACCCACAGGTGCTTTTTCAAGAGGCAACTGGACTTTTTGGTAAAAGAAAGTCCAATTGCCTCTTGAAAAAGCACCTTTGGGACAATCACGACCTGGATGACCAAGAATCTCCATAGACATTACAAGCAGACTTTTACTTAAGTTACACTTTCAGCAAAGCAACTGATTCTCCCTTTACTGCAAGGTTGGCAACCTGGATTTGACTTTACTCTTCCCTGTCCAGAATACAGTTACAGCAGTCACTGATGGTTGCTAAGTGACCATCCAAAGTTACGACTGACTTGAAAAAGGGGACTTATGACCCAGGTTCAAAGTTCTAACAATCAGATCCTGTCTACGGTCACTTTGCCAAACTTTGATTATTTGACCATCCTGATAGTATTCGGAGCATCCTGCATTTTATGATGGTTTTGCCAAAAACTAGCACTCGCTTCTGGTTTTCAGCAAAACCATGCCCATAGCAAACCATTGGCTTGCTTAATGACAGTGGTGTTTGTTTAAAGACTGCCACGTTCACTTTACGATCATCGTATTAGCTTAATGACTACCGCAAAAATGGCCATAAGATCATTTAACAACCATTAAAATACACAACTCGTCCTACATCTTGTACAGGTAGTCCTACAGGACTACCTGTACAAGAGACAGTAATAAATATAATCTCAGCCGCTCCTGGAACATCATAATGCTATTGTTCCTGGCCAGGCACAGAAGCAAGTGTAAACAGAAAAGGTGGCCACCTCTGCTCTACTACCACATTTGGCTGCCCTTCTGTCCACCCAAGTCAGTTTGCAACAATCAGCCAAATGATTTGCACACATGAGCAAAAAAATGCCACAAGTAGCACTAGCAACAGCTCTTAGACTTACAGACCGCTCCATAGTGCTTTACAGCCCTCTCTAAGCAGTTTAAAAGTCGGCAAATTGTCCCCAATAATCTTGGTCCTCATTTTACCGATCTCAGAAGGATGGAAGGTTGAGTCAACCTTGAGCTGGTGAGGATTGAACTCCTGGCAGTGGGCAGAGTCAACTTGCAATACTGCATTCTAACAACTGTGCTATCATCATGGCTCCTTTCCTCCTTCTCAAAAGTCAAAACACATGACACATCAGGAATTAACTGTTGCTGTTCTTTCATGAGAGTGCCAAATTTATTCCCGAGGTGGCCACTGTAGGGCCAGCCCAGATGACCTGCTTGGGTTAAGGTGAAGAAAACACCTTGCTGTTGTCCCAGTTCCTGGAAGTCTGGGCAGAGGATCAATCTCATTTTCACTTCTCCCCTGTGACCAGTTACCCAAACAGTAGGGGGATGAAACTGCCTCATAGCAGCTCCTGCGCCAGTTATAACAGGAAAAGTGGGCTGTCCTTCCCATTTGTTCATTGTTAATAGGAGAGAAGAGAGGTTTGCAATGTCAATATTGCTTCCAGTCATTACAGGCTGCCCGAAGCAAGAGTTTCAGGTTTCAGGCTGAAATATATTCAGCTACCAGGGAATAAGGGTCAGAGAAGAGAGCTTCTGCTATGTCACACATGTACATTCCATCCAAAAAAACCCCACATGTGCTTCTTGGTTGGAGAGAGCAAGAACATTTGCACACAAAAAAGTTAACAAAATTATTTGAAAATGTAAGTATTCAGTATTGAAGGCAGCCTGGATAATTTTTGCATGCTATGCAAAATCCTCCTGGCCATCATAATAATCCTGGAGCATTCAGAGCAAAGGGCACTGCTCAATGCTACTCTTGCTATATTCCAAGGAAATCCCAAAACAGAGGTAAAGAATTACTTGGCTGCAAACATAATGGAAATTCATTATCTTCATCAAAGAGTTGTGTTCTTTCATTGTGGGTGACTCCAAGCTTTGAGCATAAGGGGCATGCAGGGCAGAGGTGGGTTTCAGCAAGTTCTGACCAGTTCTGGAGAACCGGTAGTGGAAATGTTGAGTAGTTCAGGGAACCGGTAGTAAAAATTCCAATTAGCCAAGCCCCCATCTATTCTCTGCCTCCCGAGTCTCAGATGATCAGGAGAAAATGGGGATTTTGCAGTATCCTTCCCTTGGAGTGGGGTGGGAATGGAGGCTTTACAGTATCCTTCCCCTGGAGCGGTATGGGAATGGAGATTTTGCAGTATCCTTCCCCTGTTATGCCCACCAAGCCATGCTAGGCCCACCAAGCCACAGCCACAGAACTGGCAGTAAAAAAAATTGAAACCCACCACTGATGTGGCAGTGCTTTAACCATTTAATTCTATTGTACTTTTAGGAAACCAGGAGTTGGACCACTAGAACCATCTAGTGGTTAAAGATCTGCCACTGCAGTTATTGGTCTATGCTTGAAGGCAAGCAACAACAGGGTGTGTGCTATGAGAGGGATTCCATTTTTGCTCCTTTTGTATAAGAGAAAAAGCCCATTGCTTTTCTTACAATTTTTTTCTCTTCCACCTTTCCCCTGTATCATTTTTCTACTACTCCCCTGCCTTTCTCTGCTGAAACTCTATGGAATTTGGGATTCAAAAAAACTGATATAATTTTCTTCCTTTTTTTTGTTAAAAGTTTAACATTGTGGGGTTTTTTTTGGTTTTTTTTTTTTTAAAGAGCATTTCATTCTGCCTGTACGGTGAAAAGTTTTTTCCCAAGTCCTAGTCAGGCTTTGATTCCAGGATGTCAACATTGGACAAAAGAATACTGCACTGTTTAAAAAAAGTTTTAGAAATGTTTATAGCTTGGCGTAGTTAAGAGTGTGGGAGTCAAATTCAAGATAGGTGGAGGGCACCAGAATGGGAAACGCAGATTGGGACAGTATCAAGCATGAAGAAAAATATATTTGAGTCAATTCAGGAATGCCGCTGATCCTTTTCCTTCTTCTGAAAGAACTGTAATGTGTGATACTTGCCAGATTAAGGTTTATTATGGCAACTGGAGAGTATTCTGAATTAAATTCATTTTTGGGATTACTAGATAGCTTTGATCAGAATATGTTCTAAATTATCCCCTTTTCAAGGTTAAGTAAATTCAGACTTACTCAAAACCAACCCGTTGAAATCAGGATGACCTGGCCAGAGGTGGGTTTCAGCAGATTCTGACCAGTTCTGTAGAAGCGGTAGCGGACATTTTGAGTAGTTTGAAGAACCGGTAAATACCACCTCTGACTGGCCCCGTCCCCATCTGTTCTCAGCCTCCCAAGTCCAGCTGATCGGGAGGAAATGGGGATTTTGCAGTAACCTTCCCCTGGAGTGGGGCGGGAATGGAAATTTTACAGTATCCTTCCCCTGCCATGCCCATTAACCATGCCAGGCCTACCAAGCCACGCCCACCAAACCGGTAGTAAAAAAAATTGAAATCCACCACTGGACCTGGACCTTTATACCTTAAATCCAATTTATTGGTCTTACTTCAAAAGAACACTTCTTTATTTTTGAAAAGAGAAAGTATGATATGTTTGTATGTATTAAAACTAATAAAACTTTTTTTTTAAAAAAAAAGTCCAGGCAATCTCAGGGTTCCAAGTAATATGCTCATAGCAAACAAAACTCTGAGGCAGATAGATTCCTCATAGAATAGTTTTACTGGATATATCATATTGGCACAATTCTGGTGAAAACCAAATTTGAAGGTTCTCATGGTGAAATATTTAAAAGTAAAAGTGTTTCCCCTTCCCCAAACAATCAGTTACATGGTCCAATCAAGGTGCCATCTGGTTGCCTGATAATGTCACTCCTACTCTCTCTGACCAGGTGTGAGAATGTCCTTGGTTCACAGGAGAAAGTATTTTGTTTACAAAATACTACAAAACACCAGCTATCTCCCTATCCCTCAGCTCCAGTGTGGCAACACTGAAGCTGCAAGTTGGCTTTGGTCAAGTCAGATTCATGGTTGACAGGCAATGCTTAAACTTGAACTTAAATCATATGCTTTTTAGTGAGGATCATCTTTATATAACTCTTTTACATGAAAATATCACCAGATTAGTGTTAGATATTTATTAAGGCAAACTAAATGTAGATGCGCTGAGCACCAAAGAATTGAGGCCTGTGAACTTTGGTGCTGGAGAAGACTCCTGCACATCCCTTGGACTGCAAAGCGATCCAGCCGGTCAGTCCTAGAAGAGATCAACCTTGACTGCTCTTTAGAAGGCCAAATCCTGAAAATGAAACTCAAATACTTTGGCCACCTAATGAGAAAGATGGGATGGACTCACTGGAGAAGAGCTTGATACTGGGGAAGATTGAAGGCCAAAGAAGAAGGGGACAACAGAGAACGAGATGGCTGGATGGATTCACTGA
Source organism: Calamaria suluensis (assembly GCA_032468135.1). Lineage (NCBI taxonomy): Eukaryota > Metazoa > Chordata > Lepidosauria > Squamata > Calamariidae > Calamaria > Calamaria suluensis. The sequence goes on from JANHFP010004733.1 coordinate 20,428, forward strand.
AGCAGTAGGCGTGAGCTGGGGTGGACTCCAGAGGATGGTAGAGGACAGGAAGGCCTGGAGGAACATTGCCCATGGGGTCGCAACAGGTTGGACACGACTTTGCAACTAACAACAACACAACATCCCACCTTGATTACTTTGCTTGAATACTGAAGGCAGCAGACATATCTAATACTCCTGCCTCCTCCTCTTTACCCACAACAGCTACCTTCTGAGACAGGTTGGGATGAGAGAGAGTGATTGGCCCAGGGTCATCCAGATGGCTTTTTGTGCTTAAGGGGACTAGAACTCACACTCGCCTGGTTTCTAGGCCAACCACTACATCAAAGTGGCTCTCCAGCCAATCCCTACCAAAGGAACTGTCTTCCCCACCTGCCCGAACCTGTTGCATTTATCCCCGTGTTTCTCAACCTTGGCAACTTTTAAGATGTGTGGATTTCAGCTCTCAGAACTCCCCAACCCGCAGACTTCCCAAGGTTGAAAAACACGGATTCAGCTGGATTGCTTTCATTTCCCCATCTTGTCAGTCTGGTGTTTAGAGGTTGGCTGGGCCAGTTTATACCTGCATTCTAATCTAGCAGCTCTCGGGTACATAATTCTCTGTGTTAATGACAACAGTTAATAAAACCAAAGTTTTTTTTTAAAAAAATGTTCTCCTTATTAAAACTCACATGGAATCCAAAACAAAAAGATACAACTTATCTCCCCAGCTTAGGAAGATGGCTCTGATGCCAATTCTTCTTGAAAATAGTGTATCTTTACAGAGAAAGGAAACAAATAAGCTTCTCAAGGCTTTGGATTAGTAAAGCTGAGATAAGGAAGATGACACAGCACTGGGTATGTAAGTTTTTATCTCTATCGGAGACAAAGTATTCAGTGTGACTCAAAGATTCGTCTTTTTCTTTATAGACAGAATTTGCACTAATAGAAAATGTTCTTTTGCATATTTCAGGGCAGCCTTTAGCTATTAGATAGGTACATGTTATCATTGGGAACTGAGTTTGAACGAACACATCTATTAAACAAAAGTTTCCAGGTTCATATTTTCTTTTGCAGATTTTTAAAAAAATTAAGTTCCATTATAAAATAAAAATGTAGAAGAAACAAAAGTCAGAAAGGGAAGGAAAAGGAAAGAGAAAAGAGCAAAGACAGAAGTAAGAAGTAACAACTTCTAACTTCCTTTGGCATAGTAGGTTACAAAAATAATATAATTTCAAGCTATTTCTATAATTATAAAGTCATTCTAATCGTGAATACCAGGTTTGTGTTATCATATGAGCAACCCGTTCCAACTCTCGCCATGCACTGACTCTAAATGTTAAAGTGGGTAATTGTTTTTGAGACGGTCAAAGATTGCTAGCTGTAAAGCAATATAACAACTTTCTATCTTGCCATCCATATGATGAAGCGATGTCTGAGACAGATGGACTGTGAACTAAACCTAGAAGTAGTTTACTGGGCCAAAGGCCAAGAGTCACTTTAAAATTGAAAATAGGAATATATAAATCACTGTAGCTGATAGCCTGTTAGAATAATAAAGAAAGAACTCTAGCACAAAAGACTCTTTACTTAGCAATCTTGTCAGTCAGTTCCCCACACTGAAAATTTTGTTCTGGTGCCAATGTCATTCTCCTTAATCCTGGAACATAGAATAATAGGGCTGGGAGAGACCTTGGAGGTCTTTTAGTCCAGGGGTCCCCAACCTTGCTCACTTTAAGACTTGTGGACTTCAACTC
>JANHFP010004733.1:27689-40843 GCA_032468135.1 Calamaria suluensis
AGATCCGGGAGCCTCCGTAGTGCGGGTGGTAGTTCGTTCCAGAGGGACGGGACGGCCACAGAGAAGGCTCTTCTTCCGGGGGTCACCAACTGACATTTCGAAGCCGATGGCTATTCTATTCATTATATGGCTGTTCTATTCATTATTTCTATTTCTATTCTAAAGTAATGCCTAGAAAAGTAGGGGAGGAAAAACCCTCAAACCTATGTGGAAGTGAATGCAAATCAGCTCACATTATTGATTTCCTCATTATCTTTCAAGTATTATCTTGAATGTTTTCTGCCATCTGTTCATAACAGCCTTGAATCTGACAGATGTGTGATAAGTCAGGATAGTGAAGTGCTGGATTTGAACCAGAGAGATCCAGGTTTAAATATCTATTTGACCACAAGACTACTTTTAGATACTGGCTGGGGAATTTTGGAAGTCCACATATCTTAAAATTAGCAAGTGTGACAAACGCTGCTTTAGATATGGACCAGTTACAGGTAGTCCTTGACTTAACAACAATTCATTATTTGACTGTTCAAATTTGTAGTGGCACTGAAAAAAAGTAAATTATGACCGTTTTTCATATGACCGTTGCAGCATCTCCATGGTCACATGATCAACATTCAGATGCTTGACAACTGGTTCATATTTATGACGGTTGTAGTGTCCCAGGGACATTTGGTAACCTTTTGCAACTTTCTGACAAGCGAAATCAATGGAGAATGCACATTACTAGCCTAACAACTTCAATGATTCACTTAACACCCGTGCCAAGAAAGGTTGTAAAATGGGGCAAAACTGACTTAAAGATCTCACTTAACAACATAAATGTTGGGCTCAATTGTTGTAATTTGAGAACTACCTGTACTTTGAAAGTATCTGAAAACTATAGTAGTTAAGGTCTTAACTGGTAGCTGATGCAGATATGGAAATACTTTGAAAATGTTTTTTAAAATGATACATGGATTCATATATTTGTTTTGAGCAAGTTTTAAATATTTTATTCCACATGTAAACCACTCTTCCTCTGAGCCAACAAACCTATTCATGAAGTGCTGAAGCCACGGGTTCTTCAGCTCAAAGGAGAATGGCATCCACCATTTTTAGTTATCAGCAGTCTGTTTGTGAATACGAGTTCCAACTTAGCACATAAAATTCAAAACAAAGTCAAATTTAGGAACAGAACTTGTTCTTAACGTGGAGACTGCCAGTCTTTTCAAATCAGCCAGAATATCATTATCACAGAAACACATTTAATTGATATTATGCATAGTTTATTGTTTAATCCTAAACCTTTTTGGGTTAAGTAGTAGTACTTATTACCAAGAAAGTGCTTAGACTGAACAAATGTGATTAATTCTAATTATACAAATGTCACATCTCACACAAATGCACAAAAGTGTGGAAGTCAAATGGGCAGAACTCCTGCATACACATACTTACTAGATGTTAATTAAATGAAAATCAATCCTTCATCCAGGTTTCCAAACTCATATATAGCTTGTGCAATAAAGACAATTTGATCAACATGCTAAAGTACAAAGATGCTTAATTTGAGTAGATCTCCACTGATTGATCAGTCCAGGTTGCTTGAATTATCATGTTGGCCTTGATCACACAAATACCCTTAGTTTTAGATCTTTCTGCGTTGCAAGAATACTAACAATCTATTTTCCCAAGCCTAGCAACCATCAAATTAGAATTCCAAGATAGCTGGTTGGAGGGGAAAAAAGAGTTCTGATCTAGAAGGTACCATATTCAAACTTAGAAAAACAGCTGTATTAGGATAATCAAAATTGTGTGTATGAATGAGGACAATTATCTTTATGAGTGATGGGTCAATTTGGAAGTTCTGATATTAATTTAGGAAACACAATTTGATATTCCCATGACAAGTTGCTCTGTACCTTTTGGAAGAGAAGTAAGCTACTTTACAAGTAAAGAATTAAGGTTTTATTTTTATTTTCCCCAATGTTGGTAACTTCCCATTGCAAAGAGATCAGTCAGCAAACAGACTGTCCATTGTAACTTGTACAAAACGATTGCCAGATGAAAACCAAAGGTATCTGGGAGCCAGCTTAGGAAGGAATAAAACCGTCTTCCTGCTCAGCTCTAATTTTCATGACAATCAATAAAGGGCACCTGCGGGCTGAGACACACAATTCTTGGTGCGTCAGTGCACAAAGCCCTCGATTCACCTCTGTATTATTGGAAAACAATGTGGCCACAAAGAAGCCAGCAGGCCTCCACTATCAGACACACCTCATTCAGAATTATTTCCTTCTTTTCTTTGTGGCTTCCTAAGTTCAATTTGAGAGTTTCACTCATTGCCCCCCACTTGTTGCTCTTCCCATATTAAAAATTGATGCCCTAGTGGAATTCAATAGGGGTAGCATTTCTTTACCAAGGCAGCAAGTGAATCAGGAGGGAGGCATCAGAACTGCGGGTGGGAAGGGCAAAGAAAGAGGTGGAAATGGTCGGCTGATTTGCCTGCTTCCAACAAAGCAACAGAGAGGAAGCGGGGAGAACATCTGGCAGGCAGGAAAGTAGCTGAAGGCAAGGTCAGAAACAGGACTGGTGCTCAAACAGGTCATTTTATATGTACTTTGGGACTAAACAGCGGAATGAGGAGAGTGTAATGCTATCCTTTTTCTTTTTAAGGCTGCTAAAGTAGTACGTTCTGCTATATAGTCCTGTGTTCAGCAGCAAGCCTGTTATGATGATGGTGGTAAAAAAATATCTGCCCTGGGCACCATCTTCAGGCTTGGGTTGACAGCCGAGTTCAGTGCTCTTAGAGAAGGTAATTAAAGATGGACAGAGATCCTATATAGGCTGATAAGCTATACCAACACCTTTGCTCAGGTGTCACAGTATCTTTCGAGTGTTTGAAACGAGAAACGGCAGCGGGCTGAATGAACAGGAAAGGAATGAACAAAGCACTGAGTGTTAAGTTACTTGTAATTAACATTATCATGAAACTTCCGCATACATAAAACAGCCCATGGAGGTTTTCTGGCTTTAAATGACCACTTCTTCCCACTTTGAACAGAAATTAGCAGCTATATCATGCTGTTCTTCCCTTTTGTTGGAAATGTTACTGAAACTTAAGTTCATATGATTCCACATGTGACTGTTTTGCATGCAAATGAAGCATATAAAACAGGGTGTGTTGTATCAATATAGGTTCTTAAAGAAAACAGTCTTAAAGAAAACAGTGACCCCTATTGGCTGAGGCTGATTTTATTCTTTTTATTCCTTGTTAAATGTGGTACAGTTAGTCTTCGTTTAGTAACCAAAATAGGGATCAGCAAATTGTTCATTAAGTGAAGTCCTATGTGAAACTGTGACTGGGCTTATGATCTTAGTTCAACTTCCCTTTGCTTTGCAGACCTGCTAAGATTATAAAGGTTTTGAAATTATGTTATCAACACCATTCTAACTGTAAAGTTACTAAATGAGGCAGTCACTACATAATGTGTTTTCAGTACAAATAAATTTGTTTCCTGCCTAAGCAGGTCCCTTCCAACTCTGTTATTCTATATTCTAAGTTAACTGTTTGAAGATAAATGCAGCTACATGAACCTTATTTTTGTTCAAAAAATGTTTCAACTATTGTATCATATATGACATAATAAAAATCTGTTACATATTTCTGATTGTTATATAATAATATTTAATAAGTTACTGCCAATTTATCCTTTAAAATTATATTAAACAGTTTATATTACTTTAAATAGTAGATATGGTCAACTACTTTGTTCTCACTGACTCAAGTATGACAGGGAATTTAGTTGTCTCAAACATCAGAAGTACAATTCATAAGAAGTTTCTGCCTTGCAGGTTGCCTAAATATCCCAATTGTTGCTAATTTGGCTCCGTGAGTATTGGGCTGCCATTAAACAAAGGTGATTCGCTTAGGTATCAATCACATTATACTTTAATATACTACAAATTTAGTAATAAATGTTCTAGTAATTTGTATTATCTGTACAAGTAGCATTCATGTAAAAATATGAGATTAAACACTAAAAACTCAAAATAAAACATTGGGCAGAAATTGTTTATCAGAAGTGATCACATAGAGACAAGAAGCTAGCTTATATTCTAGTATTATGCACTAACATTGCAGCAATAAGTGATTTCTTCAGTGATTCATCTGCAAATAATACAGTACAGCTAGTCATATTTTATCCTGACACAGCAATTTTTGAGACAGAATTTTAGCTTACAAACCTACAAATCTTACAAGCCAGAACTGATGTAGAAGTCCAAACTTTCAATTTATGCCTTACCAGAAAACAACTTTGTGAGGGAACAAAATATTCAGGCAAAAAAAGAAGGTGGGGTAGTCTTAGCTGGACTGTGATCTATGTAAGAACATGTATGTTCAAACATCATGCTATGTGGTACTTTTCATCATGGGTTGTTGAAATCCACCACTTGGTTGATACATTAACACCAAGTAGTCACACAATTTACAATACTAGACTCTGTTAGCAATCTCACAGCAGAAATGGCGAAAAAGCAAGGACAAAGTACACAATAATTAGACAATAATTTCAGGACTCTTTAATAGGCAGCTAAGCACAAAAACCATAATTAATTACAAATCCATAGCCATTAAAGGTGTTTTAGCAGACAAATCTTTTGATACAAATATGCGTACTTGTTAGTCAAGGTAATTTGAAACCAGTGCCCCCAGAAAATGTGGTTTTTAGATACAAAGTCCCTCTTAACTACTTTTTAGCTTGCATTCCCTGTTACCTAAATCTCTTGTACACTGTACATCACATTTCTTAAAAGAGAAAGAAATCAACTTTTAGCTCCAAACCTAGTTATCCATTCTTCTAACTAAATGTTCCAGTTTAATCATAAATTATCTGAACCCTTTGCAAACCCATTCCCTCACTAACCTGCTTTCCAGATCTGTTCTCCTGTGTGTTGGCCACAAAAGAAGACCATGTGACCAGTTAAAAAAAAATTCAGCCAGACTTTCCAACTTCTCAGGGGAAAATATCTTAGAATGTTGGACAATGTTGAAAGGTTGGACTGAACTGACTGATCAGCCTCCCAGCTGATTGGGGAGCCAGTCCATTGCTGCCTCCCAGCTGATCAGTGCGACTCCCAGTGATTTCCCTGCAGCCTCCCCACCCTGAATGGCAACCCCAGTTGCCAGGGTGGGGCCAGCCAGTGGTGGGAACAACTGGTTCACCAAACTACACAAAAAATAACAACAGGTTCAGCTAACCCGGTGTGAATTGGCTGAATCTCACCACTGAGTTTATGTATGCATGTTATATTTTCACCCAAATAATAAAATATTATTGTACTAAATGTCTTTGTAAATACAAACTTTTTAAAGTAGAAGTATGTCATAAAATTATAGACATAAAATAACACTCCCAGTATAATTAATGCCTGTAAAGTATATTTAACATATTGGCAGTCACTATCATTTCCTGTCTTGTTATTTTTTTCTCTTTCAAGTTAGCTTGTGGAAGTTTTTTTTCCCCTGTCAACTTTTTGTTTCATTGATCTATGTGACCAGAGATTTTTCTGCGGAAATTTTGGTACATTTTATTTGTTACTATTTTTACCTAAATAAGATGACAAATAGAATGCTTCCTTAGTCCCTTTTTACGGATTGTGAGGAAAAATATCATTATTTGGAAAAAGAAACAAAAGAAACCCCACACTCATTTACACACACACACACACACACACACACACAGCTGACAAAGACCTTTCCAACTTGGAGGTTTCAATCTGCTTATTAGATTGGAAGGAATATAGAGAGGAGGTGCCCTCAGGTGCATTCCAGACAAGTATGAAGCATCTCAGGCCAAATATTACTTGTGTGAGAAAGGATAAAGACAGCCCATCACCAACAGTGACAGAGTATATTGTAGACACAGGTAGTAGAGTCCTCAGGCCTGCAAGACTATTTCTATACAATAAAGAACTCAGCTTGGAAGCTATGTGTCATTCTTGGCTTGGGATCTGACAGTAATGGACCTTTACAAATTCATCTTCTCTGGCAGCATATGTGCTTCTACCATCTTACAGTTTCTTCCTGTTTATGGAATTTCAATTTCAAATCGCAAGAAGCAATTGGATTTACTCTGTTCTTAATTAATAGTCAGTAATCAAGAAGCATATTTCTATATAGTGAGATGTACAACACTGAGAATTCTCAGCCAAAGGTACTTATACAGCCCTGATTACTGTAATATGAAAACAATCCACCCAGTTTCTGGTCCATTTAATTTGAAAACATTTGAAGAAAAAGGAAATGGTTATTATTTAAAGTCCCTGAAAATCAAGAATGTATGACTGTCATATTTCAGAACTTAGAGACTGTGTTTCCTGAAGGTCTGATGTAGAAAAGGAATATATACAAAATAGTTATATATGATCCAAGCTTAAATGCAATTCAATTTCGTTCCCTTTTGTTTATTTGTTTCTTGATAGAGTGCATTCAGCGGAACATGAGATGACTATCAATTTAAGTGGGCAAAGATAAATTATCAGGAAGAACTGTAAATATGAATGAGTAGGGGAATTATATTGTATTTTGTATATATTTCCTATTTTCTTTTTTATTTGCATTTGTGTGTTTGTCAAGTAGTTCTACAAACTTGAGCAAAGTTAGCATTTCAATTTTACTTTGTTTAGTTTAAATAAAGACCTGTGTCAGGGCCACTCCTTTTCTGTTCTTTTGTTCTTTCCTTCCTCCTTTTCTTTTTCTTTCTTTCTTTTATATATGGAATTTGGTTGTCACTTACTTAGTCAAGAGCCTTACTTAATCTATTATGCAATTGTAAAATGTATAACATCATAGCACAAGCAAAAAATGCTTGAAAGAAATAATTTGTGATGACCGAGCTTGAAGCAATCAATGAAAAAGCAAGAACTTATAAACCGACAGTCTTTATTTCAAAAACTCAAATGCCTTCTTTCTCTCAGTGTTGGTTTACTTCCAAAAACAAAGTGATAGTTGCCAAGACGAACTCTGGCTGCAGTCCAAAGGTAATTCTTAGATAACATGAACAAAATTAACTTAGGAAATCTTACCCAGGAAGACGAGGTCACCGAGAAGCTATAACTACAAATTTAGCCTTTGATTCCAGCACTTCTAATTGCAAGCTGACTAGCTTTTAAGATTTTAGCTCAGCTGCATCCCATTCCTCACTTCCTCCTGAGTAGACCTTTTTCTAATGCTCTTTTCTCCTTGCGTCTCTTTCTTGGATCAGGTGGGGGATGAGTTCCCCCTCTGAACTTTCCCTCTCTGGCTCCGCCCCTAGCTCACTGGATCCAGCCTGGGCCTGCTCTTCCCCATTCTCATTCTTAGTTCCAACCTCTTACTGACTTCTCTCTGCCAGCTGTTCCTCCTCGACCTCCGAGTCAGATGCTGACAGTGGGATGACTTCATTCTTTTTCTAGATCTTTATCAGTAGTGGGTTTCAAATCCCATTGCTACTGGTTTGCTCTTGGCTGTGTATTCACTTGAACAAGCTTGTGATGCTTCTGCACATGCCTAGAAGCTTCTGTGCATACGTAGAGACGTTTGGGTGGTGAACTGGTAGCAACCTACCACTGATGTTTATATCTAAACACTCATTATGTTTTGTGCTGCTTGTACAAATAAATGATAAAAGAGAAATAGAGGGATATGAACCAAAATTAATATACAATAAGACTTTCTATCTGCATCCAACGCTAAACTTGAGAAATAGTGATAAATCCTCAAATTTAGAATCAATTGGTTTGCAGTAGAACTGTAAAAGTTTAGGAGAATGTGAAATAATTTTTAAGGAAGGATTTTCAATGAAATTTAGGATTGGTACATATCCAATGAACTATTTTGGATCAGAGTGGGATGGTTTATGCTTAAAGTTTTCATAGTTATAAAAATCTGTGTATTGTAATGACCCAACACTTTTATAGATAATAATGCATGAACTGTATGTGATAGACCACAGAAAATGCTATTAAAAGTTGACTATTTATTATCAACAGCAGCAATATTTATAGCAACGCTTGGAGATATTTTTCAGTTTTCAGTATGTACTACCACAAATATTACTGCTAGAACAGCCTGATAAAATCCATTTTAATGCCCAGTGAATAAGTTAAAAGGAGATGTGTTGAGATATCATTACAGCAGCTTTTCAGAGGACTACATTTTCCCCAACAGAATTATGTACTGGCCTTTTCTATAATTCATTATTTTGTTTTAGTCATGCCCAACTAACTTGGCAATTCATTTATAATGCTTTATAAACATAGATTTGGTACATAAGTATTCATGCTCGCAGCAAATGCTTAAAATGAATAATCCACAATCTCTGCCTTTAGATACTGCTAGAATGTGGATGAATAACTTTTCTCTGTAGTTCACAGGCTAAAAGGGTAGTATAGAATGTGTTCTATTTTCTCCTATCTTAAATTCCATGCATTTAATCCTTCAAGGTAATAGAGACTTCATATGTGAGTCAAATGCACAATAGGTTTCTCTACTGTATATTTCCTATTGGTAATCTGTGCCACATTCCTAATCTTCCAATTGTTTCTGAGCACTAACTCAGTCTGTGCTCTCTTCTATTGTCATGTTTGTCATGCACCACAGTGCTATAACTATCTTGATTGGTCTCTTTATAAGTATCCATGGTCAAAGGTTTCCATATTGCAAACACCTTCAACTACTGGAAAATCAGCATGCCCCACCCTTTTTAAAAATTCAGTTTCATTCTGTTATCAATTTTCATATGTTCTAATATGGAAGGGGAAATTTGAACGAGGAATGTGAAAAGGGGAAAAAGGGAAACTACAGAATGAATATTTAGGTTATGTATTTATTTATTTTACCAACCTAAGGTCCAGCCATGTTTTTTTAAAAAGTAAAATAGAAAACCAAACAATTTGTGTCTCTAACGTTATTGTTCCCATTATGACCCTTAGATTTTTTTAGATACTATAAAAACCCCAGTATTCTGATTAATCATGCAGCTGTGAGAACTCTTACCAAGAGTTTTTCCGAATGTGACTAAATTTTGTTACGTTGTCTACAAAATTAGTCAGACTCTGTTTGCCCACTGATAATCCACCACTAATCATATTATCTTGGTTGTTGTTGTTGTTGTTGTTGTTGTTGTTATCATCATCCTCATCATCATCATCATTAATTACCACTGTAATTAACTTACAGTTTATTAACTTGACTGTAATAAAAACATATTAAAACGATGGAATCATTTGTATTATATAGCATCCATGAAACATTCATTAAAATCTTTTCTGGCTCAAACAGATATTCACACATGTGAAGGTTCTGCAAGCAAAATAAATTATATCTCTATTCACACATACACATAATGCAAAGAAATGGTGACTGACTCACAAAACCCTAGGATTAAAAAGATGGATCCCGCCAAGAAATTATTTTTTATTGATTTTTAAAATTTAGTTCTGTGAAAGAAATATCTCCTGAATTTTGACATTTCTCTCTCAATTTCATGTCTTCATATCTTCAAGGAATATCAAGGAGAAACATCTTCAAAGAGATATCAAGGAGAAATATCTTCAAGGAGATATCAAGGAGAAATATCTTCAAGGAGAAGATATTTTTAGCTCAGTTCATGACACTATTGTGGAATTTTTTATATTTCATTTAGCTTTTATGTAATATGTGTGAATTCCTCTCATTCTACAGTAATATCCCCAGTGTTCTTCAGTTTAGTTAACTTTATAAGCATGCCTCCTATGTTTCAAATAAATCTCAAGGGAAGTCAACATAAGGAAAGTTTTCCTTTAGAACTATTTCAGGAAGTAAGAACTCTCAATAGAGTTAAATAACAATAACAGCAACAAAAATTAATTGAAACAGCCAATCTTGACATCATTTCACAATAGAAGAAAACTCAAAAAAGCCACCAAAAGCATTACAAATATATATATTTAGGCATCCTAAGAAGAACAAAAAAATAACAATAATAAAACAGCATCAAATCAGAAACCAAAAGTCTCTACTGACTGGTGGAAAAAAAGAGCACAGGAAATTGAAGTACACATATTGCAGTAGTATAATTTTAGTATTATTTTAATCAATCAATTTGGAAATGTTTCTCGGAATATGTATTTGGTGTCTTACATTTTGCCTGTAATCACTTATTTTCTTTTGTAGGAGACAGATTAAAACCTGGAAAAAACCAAAGATATTTGGATTTCTTTCTTTAGCCTGATTTTTATACAAGCTTGCCACAATGATGATCAGTCTGGCACATGTTATAAAGTGTGCATCCTTTGGAGTCATTTTCAACTGTATCTGTATTTCCAGCACTCATGTTTAATTGGCTGGTGGAATATAAAGAACTGGTTTCCTTCTGAGACATGGCAGTGGCAATATAACAATATAAAGCAGCCAAGAGCCCAGCAATCTGAAGTAACTTTGCTGAGAAAAGAGGGAAAGCCATTTTAACTCAAAATATGTGTACAAAAATGCTATTGTAAAAAACTTCACAGACTGAAATTACTTTGATATCTTTTGGGAGACAAACATTGCCAAGCATAGTCTCTCTAGGAAATTCTTGATTTGATTTGTCAATTACTTCTTCTTTGGAAAGTGGAAGAAGCCCCAGAGGATCAACTATCCCTGAATTGATACTAACCAATAGGGAAATCTTAACTGATGAAGTGGAAGAAACAGAAAAGTGACTGTAATTGTATAGTTCTTTATTTTAAGGGAAAATAAAGCAGAGAAGGTTAAAATACTAATCTTAGGATTCAAGAAAGTTAGTTTTAATTGCATCAGAGTAACAAAATGTAGAAGAAGTGAATGGGAAAAGTAGATAAAGATGAGCTGTAGATTTTAAAAGTGAGATATGAAAAGCACAAGTGCACTGTAAAGTATAACAAAGTTTAAAAACAGCAGAAGAAACTAATGCTGATATAGTAAAGTTCTGAAAACTTCATGTATAGGGCAGGAACGTAGGATAGATTACTAAGGAATAAAAAAGTTTATAGAAGCTTGAAACATTCTAACTAAATATTAGAATAATTTAAACGTTTGATTTTAGGAGTTACTGGTTTTATTGCTAAACAAATGCATAATGACTTTTGTCATTCTCAACTCATTCTCAATGAGAGTAATGATGAGCCAAGACTCCCCATGCTTTTCTAAAGTTATTTTTTTTGTTTATTTATCATATTTAGCAACCACCATCTTTCTCATAGAGTGACTCTGATTTATATATATTTATATAAATACTGAGCAACAAATGGACCAAGTGTACTTCATATGTTGTGTTATAACAAAGCATTTCAAAATATATTTCGACATTCTAATTACTAAACTGTTGAAAAGGGGCATATTGGCATGATAATTAGATTGATAAAGTATCTTGAAAATCATACTTCATAAACAATCATTAATGTTTCTTCATCAAAATGGAATGACATATTGACTAGGATAACATAAGGCTGTCTTCTGATCCTCTACAATGTTATTACTAATGTTATGAATGAGGAACTGGCAAACATTGTAGATGTCTCAGAACTAACTAAATGAGATAACCAATATGCTAGTTGCCAGAAATAAAACTGAAACTACTCAAATAAATTAAAAATTAGAAATGGGGAATAAAAATGTTTGGTTTAGAAAATAAAAAACAGAGTTGGAACACGGTAGATTTGATTTCACTGGATTTGGATTCCTTCATGGTTTGAGGCACAGAATTCAATAATCTAAATTCAGTTTTATTCCAATTATTATTCTTTGTTTGGAATTTATGATTTGTTAACATTTCTACATCAGGAATAAAGTATTCTATCGCATGTTTTAGAAGAAAAAATATCATAAAATATAAATGATTATTCTGCCTTTTTTCTTTCTTCCGAATTTCCAATCTGATTCAAAAAGAGTTTTAAAACACTCATAAAATAACTGAATGAAATTAAACTTTCCACATCCATAATACTTTGCACCTTTTGGAGACCTTGTAATGTCTATTTTCTTATTCTACTATATTGATGATGGTGAACCTATGGCACACGTGCCACAGGTGGCACTCAGAACCATATTGGTGGGCACGTGAGTGTTGTCCTAGCTCAGCTCTGGAAGTTGGGAAATGGGACATTTCCAGCTTCTGGAGGGCCTGGGAGAGGCCATTTTCACCTTCGCCAGGCTCCTAGAAATGCTCTGGAGGTCCCACTGGAAGTCAGCAAATGGGTCTTTTCCAGACTCTTGAGAGTCTGCAAGGAGGTGGGCAAGTCCATTTTCACTCTCTGCATGTTCCAAGAAAACTTCTGGAGCCTGGGCAGGTTAAAAAATGGGCATCCTGGGCTCACTGTTCCATCATGTGTCAAAAGTGGGTAGAGTGCAGTGGGGTCATGCACATGCATGAGTGGGAGGACACATTGAATTATGTGTGTGGGCACATGCACATATGACCACCCCATGCTCCCCCCACTTTTGGCACGTGACAGCAAAAAGGTTAGCCATCACTGTATTATCCAAAACATTTAAGATCAGGTCCTGCAATATGTGTTTCAAAGATTACATAGTTTCTTTCATCAATTATTGTGATTAACATTAATTCCATTGAGGAGTTATGCGAGTACAAATAGTGGATATACAGTATTTCATCTCTGCTATTTATTACAGCTTTAATTCATGATATTGCATTATTTATTTTGTTTTAAGATAGAAAATTGTTCATATTCTCCTCTGCTATTCTTTTCTCGGAATACCATTCTATCACTGAAAGTAATGGGCAATCCCTACTACCAATTTTAGCAGCATTTCAAATGTTGAACGGGTAATTTTAAAACCATGTCTTCGGTCCAAAGAATAACAGAAACACAAAGTAGTATCACCCAGAAAACTCCACTGCTCAGAGTAGTATCCACTACAGTATTTGTTACTGCCATCTAGGTTCTACTTACTGCCATCTGGCAGTAAGGAGAACTTATTGCTTTATGTGGCTGCATGTTTAAATAGTTCTATAGTCAGGAAGTTCCTTCTGAGATCTAGTCTTATCTATTTTCTTATAGTTATATTTGTTCTGTTTTCTGGAGCAATGTAAAGTTCACTCCCTCTCTCTCTTTTTTTTTTAAAAAATATCTTTATTGAATTTTAAAACAATTAAAAAATGACATAAAATAAC
>JANHFP010004733.1:40943-53528 GCA_032468135.1 Calamaria suluensis
CTATCTTCCTCATTTCCATTATTCCCCAATTCTCATATTTACCAATAGGGTCCATTCCCCTGACAGATTAATACATTTGGATGTGACCTTGTGTATCTATTAATAAGAACCAAGGGAGCTCTTTGCATGAAAACAGGGTAAGCTTATGCAGCTTGGCTTACTCACCTCTAATTATTCATAGAATTATGGGTACAGTACAGATATAATATATGGTATTATTTTAATTTGGTTTCTCAACACAAAAATCCATACAGGAATTTAAGGTACAAATGTCTCTAAATTTATATTAGACAAATAGTTTAGTAAAACAATCATTGTCATCAACATCTATTCTTCACAATCAGTTTACAAAGAGCAGGATATAGTGCTTTTTCAAACCTATTTACAATTCCGGGAAAATATCGGCCAAGTTTCATGCTTCATAGGCAACGTCATCCTCATATCCTACAACCAGCTCTGCATCTCTTCATGATATCTCTCTGGATCAATGAAAGGCTTATCAATGGATCGGATCATGATGTCACCACAATATACACATTCAGCTGCCACAATATCATCTATGTCAGCTTTTGTCTGTTCTCGACTTGGCTGACCTTTTCCTTGACCAAGAGTATCTGCTGTATCCTTATGGCGGTGATGGGATTTGGAAGGCTGGCTTGTAGCCAGCATCTTCTTTTGAAGGTCTTCCAGCTTAGCTTGCTTATAGGCAGGCAAGTTTGGGTAAACTGCCTGTAGAAGGCAATCATAGTGAAACATGTGGCCACAAAGAAAAAGATAAAATGGACGGTTTAGAAGCGGAAAATCACACGCTGCACACTTTTCTTGTGGTTCAACGGAGCCATATTTGTTTCTCATCTCCTGAATGTCATCCCTGATCCTTTCAGCACTTTGGGTGGCTTCCTCCATCTCTGTCTTCAGCTCATCTATATGCTTGTTATAGGCCTCTAGGGAGTGGCAGATGGCTTCCTTGAAGTGATCGATGGTGACAAAGTCTGGGAAGAAAGGCAACACATCTTCAATCTTCAGCAGATTGCAACTAGAAAGGCAAGCCATGGCCTTCTTCACATCCTTCTCTTCTTGTACAACATGACGGGCAATCTTCAGCCACAGCTTCTTTCTCAACTCCTCATCCTCTTCAGGAAGATCTGCACAGGATTTTGCCATATCTACATCCACCTTAAAGAGGAAAAAAAAACAGAAAGAAGGGGAGGAAAAGAGAAAAGCAAACAGTTATCCTTTTATCTCCTATCATAAAAACACTGTTGAAAAAGTGTGAGGGAGATAATGTTGAAATCAACAACACAGGGATACAAGAAGAGGTATTTGTAGATAATGTCATTATCTTCATCCAATACTGGATACTGTTTTAGTAGTGGCAGATCATTTTAGAGATCAGACATTCTAAGATGCAACAAACCTAAAATTGTGAGGGAATAACATTTTCCCTCTTAACCATCCTATCCCTTTTTGCTGAAGAATTCCTAACCTGAACTGTGCCTTCAATTTCTCACAGAGGTTCCATGATCAATGTTAATTGTTGTTGTGATGAAATTGGCTACAAGTCCTTCATTTACAAACAGTTGTTTAATGACTATCTGAAATTACTACAACCTCAGAAAAGTTATTTATGACCCATCCTCAAACTTACAACTGTCCTACTACTTCCAGTCACATTGACATTTTGGGTAATTGGCAACCAATTTGTATTTACGATTGCATCATCTAGAGGTCATGTGATCACATTTGGTAATGTTTTTGCCATTTTCTACCATTGGATGAGCTAGATTCAGATTTACATTGGATATAGAAAGTCTACACACCTCTGCTAAAATGCCAGGTTTTTGAAGTGTAAAAAAACCAGATGAAGATAAATTACTTCAAAAAAAATTCTACCTTTAATATAACTTATAAGCTCTATAATTCAATTGAAAAAGTGAAATCTTTTAGGGGGAAAATAATTTTAAAGAGGGACATGGCTGTGTTCAGAATTAACCAATCATATTCAAGCTGATGGTAGATAGTAGTCAGTACACACACCTGCCATCAATTAATATCCAAGCCCAGATACATTTTGCAAAAACCCACACCAAGTGTGTCAAAAGTGTGAGGGAAAATATGTTATGGTCTGATGAGACCAAGGATGAACTGGTTGGCCATAGTTCTAAAAAGTACATTTGTCGAAAAAAACCATAAACACTGCACATCACCAAAAGTACACCATATCCACCACAGTAAAACCTGGTAATGGCAGCACTTTGTGGCTGCTTTTATTCAGCTTTTATTCAGCCACAAAGGCCAACTGGGGCTTTAGTTGAAGTGAAGGGATTTATGGACTGTTCCAAATAGCAGTCAATTTTGGCACCAAACCTCTGTTAAAAGGCTGATCATGAAGAGGAATTTTACCTTTCAACATGACAATAAACTGCACCTCCAAATCAACAAGAATGGCTTCACCAGAAGATCAAAGTTTTGGAATGGCCAAGCCAGAGATCTGAATCAAATTGAAAATTTGCAAAGAAAATTCCCAAGGCAAGATGTTGCCACGCTGATGGGCTCCTATGTTAGAAGACTGAATTCTGTCATCAAATCAAAGGTGCTTCAACAAAGTATTAAAGGGAGCACACACTTATGCAACCCCACTGTTGTATTTTTAAATCCCCCCTACAGTTTTTCAATTGAATTGTATAACTTATATTAAACGAGGAAAATATTCTGAAGTTGGTTTATCCTGATCTACTTTTTTAGATCTCAAAAACCTGGAATTTTAACAGGGGTGTGTAGACTTTCTGCATCCACTGTATGACATTACTTGCTTAATGACTATTGTAAAAACAGTCATAAAATCAAGTCCAGTCATATGGTGACATGACTTGACTGCAATGACTTACTATCAGAATTCCGGGCTCAATTGCGGTTGTCAGTCGACAACTATCTGTAAACAGGCCTTCATCTAATACAGCAAGATAATTTTCATATTAGAGGATCTATTCTAACAGTGTTTACTTTATAACCAATAAATGTAACAGTACTTTCCTAACTCATTCTTGGTCTTCAGTCAACATTTGATCCGGCTTACCATTTCAGCTTTTTAGATGATTGCTTAAGAGATCCTGAAATTTCAAAGAGAAAAATAAAGGCAACCTGTTATTTATACAGAAGTATATTTACCTGTAAAGCTAGATCAACAGCTTCTTCATACATCTCCATAACTTTGTAAACATGAACACAAGCTCGGTGGTGGCTATGCTCTGCACAAAGCCTAAGTGCATACTTCAGGTCATAATGGATACTGTCAGCGAAGGTTCCAGCATGTTCCAAGTAGGACAGTAATGAGTCAGGCCGACACAAAGCATAGAGGGACAACAAATAATTGTGAATGGCCTCTTGAGTTTCTTCTAGCTCATTCACACAGAATTCCATGTATCGAATGGCTTCATTGATCTGCTGGGTACTCCCACTCTGACTGTAGGTGACAAGAGCAGGAATTAGCCTCTTGGCATCCAAGTCCTTGCCCATTTCAATCCAAGCATCTACCACTTTCTTGGGCATATGCTGGATCAAAATTGGAGAAAACTTGTAAAAGAGTTCCTCGTTCTTGATTCTGGACAGGACTTTTAATGCTTCATTGTAATTTTCATGTTGACAGTAATGGGCTATCACTCGCTCATAATCATTCATGATGACAGCAAAGTATACCATGTGGTCTGTGTCCCCATGACTTGCCAACAGTTCGTGAATAGTTGACCGATTGTTGCGGAGGGAGTCTTTGATTTTGGGGCTACTCAGGAAACTTCGGAACTTCTCCTTGGTCTTCTCATAGAGGTCTTGCTTTGACCCATCCCCTTCCAGCACTCCCAAGCGATTTAAATATAGTTCAGTTAACCAAGTGGTCAGCAGAGTTATTTGTGTTGTTTCAGACTGCTTCAAGCTAGCCAGTTTCTTTATCAAAAATTCCATCAGTGCCTCTTCCTGTTTAGCTTCAATAAACTTCAGAGCAATCTCCTCAAAGTAATTTTGGGTCATTGCATAACACTTTGCACTATCCAAATATCTCTTGTTTTGGAAACAGTATTCTGCTTCTTTTGCCAGAACAATATCTAGGCACTCAGGGCGGTCTTTACAGTACTCTTTAGCCAAATCAAATTTGTTGATATTCATATACATCTTCCACACATCGCGGGATTCTCGCTGAACGTTATACCGAAACACAACTTTCTCGGTGTGAATCCAGATTTGTCCAAATGCAGGATCTTTGATCATACGCTTTAGTGAGCCAAACTTTTCTAGGAATACGTCCTGGAAGACAACTTGCCCATTCAAAGTACACACACCCTTCACTCTATCAGGGAAAAGCAGCAGAAAATGAAACTGGGTGAGCACTATGGAGATGGGTTTATTGGCTAGTGTGTCTACATCAGAAGGATATTCCCACACTTGCTCATCACTCAGAACAGAATCAGGACGCCCGTAATCCAGAGAACCATATAAAACCCCATTACCCATCATCCAAGCAAAAGCACTGGGCGAAGAACGAAGCTTGGGAGTGTAGAATGCAATTTCACTATAGCCAAGGCTAGCCGGAAACTCTCGAAATCCAGGCAAATGATCTTCAGGCATGCTAAATATAGTGCCAAAGGCTTGAGGCTCTGACCCTTCCGGAATCTTGCCAACAAACTGGAAAAGCCTCTTATGAGTGGTGGCAATGATAAACCATTTCCCATCAACTCCTCGTTCTATTTCAAGGCAACAGACTGGGGCAGGACCAGCTTCCTCCTCCAAGGTATAAATCAGCCGGAAATATTGATCCGGATTAGTACTAAAGAGACTGCCTTCAGTGACAGAAATCTCAGCCTCATATATTTGGCCTTGTGAAGTTCCAACCAAAATGGGGCCAGTGTTTATCTCTGTGCCAAAAATTTTATTCCAGCCCACACTTTCAATCAAATGACCTTTCCAACGGGAAAGAAGCCGTATCTTTTGAGTACTTCTGTTCAAGTAGAGACACTCGCTGCTATTCAAGGCAATGATAAGATGAGAACCTGTAGAGAAAGAGGATAAAAAGGAATTAATCTAGAATTCCAGGAAGGACAAAACATGAAGTTTGGATGTTTGAGGAAGGCTATGAATTTAGATTTCACAGCCCCCAAATATTCAAAAAATATTCAGGATTATATTTTTCAGAGTCCTGTTGGATAGTTTTAAAGGCTCATCTATGTTATTCAGCATCCAGCTTTTAATAGCTTGATATCTATAAAAAGCTATAAGGAAAACAAAAAAGTAGATTTTCTGAGAGAAAATATTCAGAGATAAAGCACAAATAGTCAGAACATAATATTTGTACTATTTACCAAAAAATATCAAATAGCCTTCTGCAATCCCTCTTACCTGTATGGTCCAAGAAAAGCTTATGAACACTGGCTTCATCTTTTCGTCCAAGTTCAACCTGATTGGGCTCATCAGCCTTGGCTACGTCAAGTCTACACAAAAAGAGAGAAAAGCAAACTCTTGAAACATTGGAAGAAAGAGATAGACACACTGTCATAAAACAGTTTATGAAGACTGTTTTATGCAAAAAAAAATTCAAAATAGATTTTGCTTTTTGTAAATCTACACTCATTTCAACAAAGACTAAGAACTGCCACAATCAAGGGTCTATGGTTTTACTGAGGCACAAATACTATTAATAGCAAAAATAAACTGCACAAAACTGAGGGATAGGTCTTGCTAGTTTTCCTAGTTATCTGAATGCTCATGCAGGGGAGCACCTTTGGAAAGTGCCCCATTAACAGAAGTTCACCATCTGGTACTCATGGACCTCCCTGCTAGGAAACTCTTTCCCTGGGGAGGAGTGACTAGGTCCACTTTCCCAGGATAATTTCTGTAATTTTGATGACTATTAAAGTATGGTCTGAGGGCAAGTGATTATAAAAAATATGTATTTACTTTTGTACAAGCAGTTAGCGGGCCATTTAATATTATTTTCACTATGGGTGAGTGACCGATTTTTCTTTCCAGCAATAACCTTAAACACAGATTAACCCAACTGCTGTATTTGCATCACATATTGTGCTCAAATAAGTAATGTAATGGTCAAATGTGACCATCTGGTTTACGCAATAAGAAAGAAAATTACAGAATTCCCCAGATGCAGAGAATGGCAATCTATCCATTTTCCTTTTAGTGTAATTTAGTATGCTGTATAAGTCCAAATGTAAAATAATAAAATACAAGTTTAAAAAAATATATTCAAAACATGAAGAACTCAGAAATCAGTCATGAAAACTGACAATCTCAACATTTCCATAAAAAATGGAAAGAACTTCCTGTTGTCTCTCACATTTGAAATTACTTTAATACTAGGTCATTTTTTAACATCTAGCCCAGTATAATCTACTCTGACTGGCAGAAGCTTTTCAGGGGCTGAAGCAGAGAGGATATATCCATCATTATCTGGATACAAGTTATCTCTTTGGGGGGCTTTTTTTGCTAAAAATATCAGCTATAGATTCTAAGATTTTAACTCGCAGAATACAGTCAGTATTTTTTTTCAAGTGTGGGTGGGATGCAAGCTACATTTTCCAACAGCAAGGTACAAGAACTAAACCAAACTATTAGCCATTTTAGTGTACACATAGTCTGAAGGAGAGGGCAGAGATGCATCCTGGGTCAGTATATATTTCTATTTAAGCATGAAACTGGAGATATACCTGAATGTACAGTACTCTTGCCACTAATGCCACAGAGAGACTTTTGATAATCTTCCAAATGAGCTCAAATAAACTGTTATGTATTATGTCATAAGTATTAGGAGTGACTATGCACAAAACTGCAGGGACTTCTCCAATCACCAAGAGTCAACACAAGGAGGGGGGAGGGCATCATAATGGATCTGCTATAATGTCCATAGGTGCAGTGAAATGTAATGATATTAAGACTTATGGAACACACTCTGCATAGATTTCCAACTTTTTCCAAATTAATTCAAAGTCTCCATGGCTATTTCTAAAATCCTAAGTAACTTTACTTTCAAAATGTGAAAGAATGCTTCTCTAGCTATATCAGCCTGCCCTATTTTTAAGATCTGCAAGGAAGACTCTCCTTAAATACAATATATTGTATTCATGATGTGATAATCCGAGAAAGAATATTATGCAAAATGAATATTATGGAAAAATGCAACTGGCTCTAATCTTGTAATTATCATAGTCTGTTTCAAACTTGGATTTCCCCACCCTTTTAATGCTTTATTTTTTATGTTTAATAAAGCAGAGACAATTCTGTTCTAATTTCTTTTTTGAGAGATGGTCTCTAAATACAAAGAAACTCTAAGTAGTGCTTACCTAAATATTATGTCTTTTCCAAGACTCATACACAGTTGGTTAGATGAGACAATCATACTATTAATCTTCTTGGGAGGTGTGAAGTCAATTCTCTGTTTGTTAAAAATTGGTGTTTCTTTTTCTAGACGAGCATTTACATATCCTTAAAAACAGGAAAGAAATCAATAGTTTTTAGAAAATAAAATCAAACAGCAATACAACTCAAGATTTTACTAGATTTTCCCTCCCTCATTCCAGTCCTAGAAAATGAAATCTCCATTTATGCTAATTAGTTGCTATTACTTTTATTATCTGATTGATTTTGATCCAATTTTTCCCCTCAATTCTGGCATAATAGGGAATGGAGTGAGGAAAAAATAGATGTCTTAAATCTTAAGATATAATGTTAAAGCATCCACCTTGTAACAACCCCAGAGAGCGCCAAAAGTTGATCCTGGCCCCACTTTTACAATCACTTTTGACATGACATTGCACACAATCCATAAGCTGATACTGCATTTTCCTAGTATATGGTACCACTGAGTAGATCTTGCCACGTTTATTAAGTGAATCACTGCAGTTGTTAAGTTAGTTATCCAGTTGTTAAGTGAATGTGGCTTCCTTATTGACTTTGCTTGTTAGAAGGCCACAAAAGGTTATCACATGACCCCAAGACACTTCAAGTCTGAATTTTGATCATGTGACCATGGGGATGCTGCAATAGTCCTAAGTGTGAAAAATGATTATTAAGTCATTTTTTTCAGTGCCATTGTAACTTTGAACAGTCACTAAATGAAGTATTGTATCTAGAGCAACCTGCATTATAAAGTTTGAGAAATTTAAGTAGATTTAAGTCTAGTCTTTTGCAAAATTTTGCCAAAGCAAATATCTCTCTCCTCAAGATCAGAGAAAAAACTCACTGCATTCAAGCCAACTGGAACATAACATAATCCTCATGAAACAAAACAGAATGTGTGGTCAAGTACAAATAGATAGCATCAGAGCTTTGAGACCGCATATGGCTTTACATATGCCCGCTTTTCTGGGCTTACGTTTCTTACAAATATACAAAGTACAAGGAAACCCTTTAAATAATGTCTGCTAAAAGGATATGCCCAATGTACCACAGGGTAAGTAATAAGAAAGGGACAACCACTTGTGGGTAAAATAATAGCAGTTTCACTGGGACCGGAAAGAGATTTTTATGCAGAATTGTAAGCCTGGGAAATTTTTTACTGGTAATATTTATTCAGAAGAACAAGAAAAACCACAGCAGTCTTTTTTTTTACAATTAAAGTTGTGTACTATAAATTTGTTTTTCACTTTACCAGAAAGAAATCCCTGTTTCAGCATTTGCAAACTGTTTCATTTTTCCAAGCAATTGGTCTCAAGCCACATCTTTTTTGAGAAGTTTCCTGAGAAATGGTCCTCCTGACATGTCATACAGCCACCTAGTGGCTGCCCTCAATAATAACTCTTTAATGTGAAGAAGGGCACACTGCCTTAAACAGAACAGTTTCAACTTCCCATTAATCATATTTGTTTGTTTAAAGGTGAAACAAACACCAAAGAATTGTATAGCTGTAAGGTATCATAAGCCTTAGGCTGTTGGCTCCATTTCTTCTTCTTTTTTCAACTATCATATGGGTAGTCCTCGATTTATGAGAATTGAGCCCAAAATTTCCATTGCTAAACAAGACTGTTAAGTGAGTTTTGTCCCATTATACCTTTCTTCCCATGTTTGTTAAGTGAATCAGTGCGGTTAAGTTAGTAACAGTTTTTAAGTGAATCTGGCTTCCCTGTTGACTGCTTTGCAAAAGGTAATCACATGACCTTGGGACACTGCAACCATCATAAATACATGTAGTTGTATCTGAATTTTGATCACATGACCATGGAGATACTGCAATGATCTTAACTTATTCCTGTCATGTTTTCAGTGCTGTTGTATCTTCAAATGGTCACTAAATGAATGGTTGTAAATTATCTACCTCTATTTACTCTCCTTTAAAACTACCTAATAGCTTCAGAAGGACTATTATTCCACTTACTACAGGAAGCAAAGGAAGCTTCTGCTCCTGAAATGACCTGAATAGGACAGAGAAAAAGAATGAACCTTTTCAAAACAGGAGCCAGACTATGGCACTCATTGGCCTTGTACATCTGCCTCAGGATTTCTTTGAGTGCTTTCAACTACATTTTAGTGTCAGCTGTTATTCTCCAAATGTCTCCAGACCAGTATGAGAAAATGGTAAAGGGCATGGATATATATATTTTTCTTTAAAAAAATAAGCAAATATATACTGTTCTAAACTGAGGAAGGAAAAGGATTAGAAATTCATATAGAGTGGGAAATAGAAGCGAGAACAGGAAGGAGTTGTACCAATCTTGTCTGGGACATTTAAAGATCAAAGCTGAGATTCTATTCCCCCCCCCTCCAACTGCTTAAACTGTTTGCTCAGGAGAAAGTAACACTAGGGTACAGGGACATTAAAATAATATGCACAATCATTTAATCCATTCACAATAAAAAAGAAGCTGTCTTCTAGCACTTCGTTTTCTGATCAGAAAGTATACTTCTGATTTGAATTTAATATATATATATCAGCAGAAAAAATATCAGCAGAAAACAATTAAACGACATATATACGGCACAAGGATGTCGCTAATTTCTGCCTGGATAGTCTCTTGAGATGAGCTGAAGGGCAAGGGGAGCTGTGACATTCCCTCCCATAATTGGGCAACCATAATTGGGCAACCAAGTAACCCTACAATTACCATATATATATGGTTATATATATATAACGCCAAAGCGTTAACAAAGTAATGATGTTAATATACCAAATATCTAAAAATAAGTTAATTGAAAAAATAATTTTGTACAGCAATGCAAACAAAATGCATATGTTTCCTCTCTGAATTTTTTTCTCTCTCGTTTTTAATTAGGAAAGCAATATGCCATGTAGCATAATCTTTACCCTTCGTTGCTTTTCAGAGGCAAACTTCTTCAAAAGTAAAGAGTAAATGGAATGGATGCAAAAAAGGCATTCCCACTGAAAGCAAGCACTCAAGAAATATAATGTATATATTGTGCATACCTAAAGAAGCCATAGCATTTTTTAAAAGATTGTAGAAATTAATTCTAATTCTTAATTAACTCTAAACTATAGCAGCAATAATTTAACAAATACATCCTGCAGAAAAATAATATTTTCTACCAAGATGAATCATATTAACAAAACAGTTTTTGAGCAACCCTACTTGTGGTTTTATTAACTTTTTCCTCCCTGTGTCACATTTCTGCATTAGCTTGGCACTGTTTTTTACTGGCTAGTGATTTAGAATATGCAACATCATTACGCCCACGCAGCGAAGATACTGAATTTTTGGTCTCATGAAATGTTCAAGCTGTTACGCTGCAGTTTTTTGGTGGGTTTTTTTGGCTACCTGTTAGTTCAGTGATGGCTAACCTTTTTGCCATCACGTGCCAAAAGTGGGGGGTGCCTGGGGGATGTTGTGTGCCCAAACCCATAATTCAATTTGTTCTACCCTCCCTAGAAAAGCTCTGGAGCCTGGGGAGAGTGAAAAACAGGCCTTCTCAACATCCCCAGGCCCTCCAGAGGCTGGAAAAAGCCTCTTTCCTGACTTCTGGTGGGTTTGGAAGGGCCAAAAATCAGCTGGCCAGTGCCAACATGTGCATCAGAGCTGAACTAGGGCAATGCTCACGTGCCCATTGATATGGCTCTGCATGCCACCTGTGGCACCTGTTCCATAGGTTCGCCATCACTGCCCTAAACCTTTGTCCTTGTCTACTATTTTTGTCCATTTCATGATATTTTCAGTACTGTGCAAAACAACCCAAGAACATTTCTTAATCAGAATGACATAAATATTCCTAACAAAATCTGTGTCCCTCTTAAGGAACCCCTTCATTTATTTCTAAACAACAATTATTTGAAGAGATACACTTTATCAACTTTCATTGAAGATGTCACTTTCAGCGGCAATAAGTCTGACATGGAATTTATAGTGGTCAAATTCAAAATATGGCAATTCCAGCTATAAATTCTATATTGCTTTGTCTGGTTAAAAATGAAAGAATAGGCATCTGGAAGGGAAGAGGAAGGAGAGGCAAACAAAATCAGAATTTAATTTAGACTTTTTTCTGTGTTTTAAATTAAAATGTTATTTCTCCCACCTCTCCTGCTAATGGGAGGAATTTGCTTAATTTTTTCCTAATTAAGTTCTTCCAGAAATAGTAGGATATATTATTTAAGGATATAAACAGTCTGGCTTGCTTTTTAATGAGAACTTATCTCATTTACACTTCTCAAGCCTTTATATAAACTCAGTTGCAATTAAATCTCATTATCTACATTTTTCTGGCTTTTGTAATGCATTTTTTCAAAACATAATCTTCATTAAAACAACATGTTAAGGAAACTAATATAAAACACACAAATAAGGAAAATATGTGCAAAATATGTCTATTAATGAAAGTAGTATATGTAATGGTGAAAATGGTTGCAGTTAAGTACACATTGGAAAAATCTCATAGAAAAGCAGTTTCATATGCATAAGAACTTCCATTTAAAACATGCCATATATATAAAAACTTCCTTATTGTGAAGGAAGGAGTGGAATGAGATGTGATATGGAACCAAAAAGTAACAAAGTTAATGATTGTATCAGTCCTTAGTAATCAAACACTGAGATATTAATTGAATTTTTACAAATACAATCTATGAGTTTTAGGTAGGCTCATTTAAACAGCCAATATCCTACCTAGACTATTTGGTACTGGGTCTATGCCTCGATGGAAGATATCTTGAAAAGTTTCTTCAAGTTCCGTGATGAAAGAAAGGCAAGTTCAAAATGCAGAGTTAGCTTAATAAATTTAAAGTTTGGTGAAACCAATAAAATTATCACAATTCTTTGCGTGCTTAAATAGTATTGATTTCCAGAGGTAAGAGCTTGCTGAACTTAGGTTGCACCTCTTCTTTTTATGTGCAATTTTGCCATGTCAGGCATGAGATGGTTAGTTATTATGGCAACTCTTATATCAGGTTATTTGATACATAGGTCATAGAAGAGTCAGATTTTCCTTTTTTACTAATCGTGCTGGAAATGTTAAAATTGCTTAGGTTGAGAAACAGTTTATGTATGTATGTATCAGTGGTGGGTTCTAATTTTTTTTCCTACCAGTTCTGTGGGCGTGGCTTATTTTGTGGGCGTGGCTAGGTGATCACATGATTATGTGGGCATG
>JANHFP010004737.1:1404-15191 GCA_032468135.1 Calamaria suluensis
GTAAACCGCCCCGAGTCTACGGAGAGGGGCGGTATATAAATTTGATAAAAATAAATAAATAAATATTGCAGAATTTAAAATTCCAAATATGGAATATTAATGTTAAGCACCCTGGATAGTTCAAAATGGCTAACATTGTGCCGTCAACCATTTTCTGGGTCCACAAGGGTGCCATACATTTAGGAA
This sequence comes from Calamaria suluensis, assembly GCA_032468135.1. NCBI lineage: Eukaryota > Metazoa > Chordata > Lepidosauria > Squamata > Calamariidae > Calamaria > Calamaria suluensis. Next base: position 1,591 of record JANHFP010004737.1, read on the forward strand.
GAGTCAGAGCGAAAGATGCAATGTGGATATACTGATACAGTTCTGAATGGTTGCATACATCCTTAATGCACTGCTAGATTTCAGAGTTAGGTGTGTGTAAGTCAGTTCAAAACAGCTCAATACTATAGTATACACAATTTGCCATTTAACAGCTTAAAGCTTCCACACAATCTATCCTGGAATAATTAGGAACAGTGATACTGTAACGGTATATCTATCTCACAAATTTCTTTTTTTCTTTAAGATAGGTAAAAAAATTCTCAGAATGTAGCTTAATTTTCAACCTGTAAACAGACAGTTCATATGATGAATATATATTGTGTAATATTACCCAGCATGCTTAAAGGGGCTTGAGGCAGATTTCTCATTAGAACCAGATTTGCAGTTAATGAATCTAATATAAAATAAAATAAAGTACATGAATATAAAGGCTGAGAGGATCTACTACTTAAAAGGACTAATGACATTGAGTCTAAATGCCAATCTTAAAATTGACTGAAGCCAATTCCACCTTTCCCAAATATAATAAATTGGCATTTTAAATTGAATGTGTTCATTTTGGTATGCAATACTGAGATCCAGATTTATCAACAGTGAGACCCCCATGGATTTTGTATCAGAAAGGGTGAGTCCACTCCCACTTCAAGTAATTTATAAACCAACTTGTTTTTCAAGCTTGCAGAACCCTTTCACATTAAAAAAATAGCTTGATAGATATGGCAATATGTATTCTATCGCTATATGAACATAGTACGAGATGCTAGATTAAGTCTGCAGTTAATGGCAGTTTTTAGGAACGAAGCTAAAAAAATCTATTAACCAAAGAAATGAATTTGTGTCGAAGTAGCTATTGAAACTTTATTTCAATAAAAATTTGTTCTCAACACAGAAGGGTACTTCACCTTTTGTAATTTATTCATCTTATAGGAATACAGTGGCCGATACGAAGGACTATAAAAAGTGGCAAGGAAATGCAATCAGACAACTGGGGAGATACTGTAGCCATGCTAAGCATTAAGCTATACAGCATCCCTTAAAAAGCATTGCAACTTATTTAATGCCCTTGCAAATTCCTGCCTTTTACTGCAGAATGCCTGTAATCCTAAAAATGCATGAACTGTAGCTGAAGCCACGTATCTCTTTTTAGAAATACTTTAATCAAAGTGTTGACATGAGGGACATGCAGCATTTTGCTTTTAAAGTCCAAAAGGTGCTCTGAGACATGTTGTTCCTTAAAGCAGATACAAGCAATCTGGGGAAACAGTACAGCTGTACTAAGATATTGCATAGTGTTACTTGAATTGTTTTTAAATTTCATCCACCAAGTAATAGAAAATGATTTTTAGTAGTCTGATTTTATTCTTCATATAAGCTAAGTCTGTGATACAGTGTGTGTAAGACTAGGATCAGACTCAGATTTACGTTTTCCCTTAGCCATAGAATCTCACTAAGTGATATTGGATCTTATCCCATTTATTTTACAAGGTTAATCTAGGGATGAGATGCAACAACTTCATACTGAATTTCATGAGAAAAAAGGATACAAAGAAAATAAAATGTGGAATACTTAAGCTTATGTTTTTTCTGTAAAAGCAGTGTTAACTGCTTTAATAAATTCCTTGCAATTTTGACAGCAGCAAAAGTTCTCAGTGAATTCTGTACAAGGGACTAGATCTAATACAACTGTCTTGCAATTTTGTTTTGGAGAACAATTCTGCTCTTGCCCAACTCTCGAGATACACCTTATCTGTCAGAGGACAAGCACCTAATCATTAAATAATTCCAAACTGGAGCCAATTGCCATCTAAATTTATCTTGGGTTTGTCTTTAAATACTTAACTCAGCCTGGAATAAGAGACAATAGTATCCTGCAGTATGAATTAACAGATCAAATCAATCTATATTACAAAATCAGACCAGCTTCCTTGCTACACCATTTCAAGTCATTAGGATTGTGCCTAAACTACATAAATCTAAGGCAGCAGCTTAGTAGTAACAATTTAATATACCCTTGCACAGCATTTGGATACAACACTAAGGTATCTGTTTGGAGTTTTCAACATGCACTTGAAATATTAACAGAAGCAAATAACATTATAGCAAAGTTAGAAACACATTTTATTTCACGTGTCCATAAAAAGACACAAGATCATAGGATGTTGTTACATACAAGAAATTGTGCACTATAGTCTACTGTAGGAGCTTTTACAGATTTTACTAAAAGATCCAGATCCTTGCTGCATTAACCCTAGAAAAGATTTTCTTCAGCGAACTAAATCCTTATATTTCTCAATAAAGAAATCCCTTAACATTACGTAAACAATACTTTTCCTAACACGTTCTTTGCCATTCTAATCCATTCTTTCAGGACTGATACTTCTTCGGGGGCTTCCTGATGGTGAACGGCTGGAAGTAAAAAAACAAAAACAAAAAGGGTGGGGGAAAGGAGAAACCAAGTCACAAGAAGATAGTTTAATAAAAAGTTTGACTAGATTAATGGATTAGTATTATAATCAGGCCCATTACTACATCTAGGGCAATAATAAATTTAATCCTAATGCTTAAATTATTTGGGTTATTCTTGTGAAAGAACATGTTAGAAATCAAGTGGAAATCGTGTAAAATTTTAATGTGAAGTACCAAAGCAAAATTTCCACATTTCATGCACCCCCCTTTCCCACAAGAATTGCCAAGCTTTCAAAGCATTCAAGAAGCAGCATACTTACCGTGAATTAATGGAGAATGGATATAAATGGCTCATATCAAAACTGAAAAAGCAAAACTGAAGATTAAATCAAGTAAAATGCTTTTAAATATATTTCTAATTTGGATTAAACATATTTATTTTGCTTGGATAAGTAAATACCATTCAAAACATAGATTTGATTATTCTGCACTAGAGCAGATTTACCCCCAAAGTTTATTCAGGGCCAGTTATAACTCTATACCTTCTCAGTCTGACTATGAGCCATTTAAGTTTATTGTCCATTAAAACAATCAAGATGTGCTCAATGATTTAACATATGTAAGCATTTCCAATTTTGGAGTGAGGCTCTGAATATTAATTCACACTAGTAAAACTTGCAAAATTTTACTGTTATGCATCTATAACTTTTTTTTAAAGATTACGGGTGTCAAACACAGCCCATGAGCCAGGTATGGCTCACGCAGATCATGCCCAACTCGGCGCCTACAAGGGCAAAAACCCAATACATCACACAATACAATCAGGTTTAATTTAACACCCTAGAGTTAGATGAAGAACCTCACAATACAATATTCTGTATTCTCCAGATCTATGCAGAGACCATTACTATAAATTACTTTTTCTTAGTCAACGGTAACAATATAAATAAATCAACCTAGACTCAGCTTACCTTCTTTTTAAAGATGGTGATCGTGATTTAGAGCGGCTGTTGAAATATCAATTAATCATGATTAACATTTAACATATTTACAGTCATGAATCTTATTTTACAAAATGCAGGTTTGATTTGAAGGTAATCAAATATTTGGAACCAAATAATTGGAACTCCACAAATACAAAGTTCACAATACTATTGTTTTCATACTATAAATTGTGCATGCACATGTACAAAAAGTGCCATTTTTTTTCCAAATATGGAAAAATAAACAAAAATCTGTTATTTCCAATTAAGCTAAACTGGGGGCCTGCAACCCATGGCCTTTGGCCCCTTGCTGTGGCTCCCAGCCGAACCGGATCCCACCAATGGCTGGAGCCACCTCTCACCTGAGAAGGTAAGGACGACCATGGCAGTCGCTCCATATTCCAGAGCGGGAGTGAAGCGGCCCTGTACTTGCCTCTTCTTCTGGCCCTTGGTGCTATGTGCACCTCAGTCACTTGGGAAGACGCACAATTTTCTCTCCATCCCATAACACTGGCCCAGCCCGGCTGCAGTGGATGTTCCATGTTATAATGGGCTCCAGGAGTAGGGGACACTGTCTCCCCCATTGTAAAACACACTAAATTTAAGTGTACTGCACAAGGCACTGTAAGAGCAGTGAGTAGGGTCATGGAGGCGGCGAGAGCACCAGTGTCAGCTGCAGCCAGACCAGTGTCTTGGGGCGGAGAGAAAGCTGCACATCTCCCTGAGCAACCAAGGTGCATGCAACACCTAGGGCCAGAAGACGAGGCAAGTACAGGGCCGCTTCATTTCTGCTCTGGAATATGGAGCAACTGCAGCGGTTGCCCTTACCTTCTCAGGCGAAGTGTGAGTAGCGAAGTTAGCGAAGGTTTCAGCTGGTAGGAAGCCACAGCAGAGGGACAAAAGAGCTTCACCTGAAATGAACCTGAAATGACTCTTGATTTAAATCATAGGGTAAAATGTACCCAAAGAAGAAAGAACATCCACAAAAACAACCCCCCCAACCCTCGCCTGTTTTTAGAAATGGTTCAAGAGAGAACACGCACACATGAGAGAGGGAGGAAAAGAGAGGGGGAAGAGAGGGAGAGAGATGAGAGAGAGAAAATGGGAAAAGAGAGAAATGAGAAAATGATTGGAGGGAGAGAATGAGAGAGAGGAAAAGAGAAATGAGAGAGACAGAGGGGAGAGGGACACAGAAATGAGAGCTAGAGGGAGAGAATGAGAGGGAAACGAGAGAGAAGGGGAGAGAAAGAAAAGAAAGAGCGGGAGGGAATGAGTCAGGGGGAGGCTTTTGAAAGGGAGAGCAAAAAGAGAAAAAAGAGGGAGAGGGAGAGACCCATTTTCCACAGAAAGCACCTGGAGCCACAAAACCCAAGTAGGCATGGCTGGGGGGTGTCATGTGGAAGTGACATTGAGTTGGCTACCCAGGTTTTGTGGCTCCCAGTGTTTTCTTTCCTATGGGAAATGGATCCAAATGGCTCTTTGAGTGTTAAGGTTACAGACCCCCTGCCTTAGATAAATGCATGAAACCCCTATACTTTGAATCACTTTTCACAAACAATTCTATTCACTTGCTAATTGTATGCTAATGAGCCCACCTGCTTTAAAGCTAAACTATCAACAAGTAACACTTTGAGAGGAAAGCAAATTGTTTAATTCCTATGATCTAGAAATATATTGTTTCAAAATCAGAGATCAGGAGTTGTTAGCAGCTTTCTTTAGACTCACGTAAGACCTATACAGGCAGTTATTCACATATCATATTTTAAATATGAAGATGTGGTTTTAAAAAGAACTCATGATTTTGTCACTGTACAACAATTACTCTCATTATCATCTACATCAGGAGCATCCAGCCTTGGCAACTTCAAGATCCTGGACTTTGACTCTATGCTGGCTGGGGGAATTCTGGGAGTTGAAGTCCATAGGTCTTACAGTTGCCACATTTGGACACTCCTAATCTACATCAAGAGTTTAGATGCTAGTATTTTTAAAGGAATAATATCTCTTACAAGAGTTAAAACATGACTTTACTCCCAGGCCTGAAATCAATGGGTTTAGGGGAATGGGCTGTCATGGTATGCTTCAATGGGTGTTTTTAGTCCAGGCTGTTTTGTCTGTGTTTTGATTATTTTAATCAGTGTTACATGTCTGTAAACCACAAGAGTCTATTCAAGTTAAATAATAAATTTAACGAAATAATCTACAACAATTATGAAGGACTCAAGAGTGAGTAAACCAATCAAAAGCATACCATGCCCTTATTTTTGTTGTCACTTTTAGAGATTTGACCACTGCACACTAGTGAGAAATTAGCTATCTATATAGCATACATATTTTAAAAGTTGGATTGTTTCGTTTGCTTGTTTAGCACTGGAAATGAGGAGTCAAATAAAGAGCTAATAAAAATTGGCAAAGAAAGTGCCAATGCACAGAAGATAAAGGGGACAAAAACACGTCTACTTGTCCTGCATTTAAATTTCTGGACAGCCAGTGCTGAGCAATGAGAAGAACATAACTGATTGCAGACGCCTTCCAGGTCCCCAAAAGTGCAACATCAGGAAGTCAGGATTATCATGACCTGCTTCATCTCACTCATTCAGCAAATATGTGATTTAGTCAGAAGTAGGGCTTGGATAAAATTCTTAAAGGGCAATTAACAAATAGGGCATCATTATTTTTAATATAAAATAATAATTAGTAGTTACAATGTCATTTTGGAAATTCACCAAGAAAAATGCTTTTTTTGAAATAACCATTAAGGCTTTGATTTACTCCTATTATAAAGTTAGTCCTTATTAGAAACACCCCTGAAAGTTTATCAACTCATCTTTCTTTACATTTTACCTTAAGTTGCAATAGGTCATGGCCACCTAACTAAATGGCTATTAATGCACTTAGCGCACATATAGTGTTTATATCCTAAATCAATAAAATCAGAGGTGGATTCCAGCAGGTTCTGATCAGTTCAGGAGAACCGGTAGCAGAAATTTTCAGTAGTTCAGAGAACTGGTAAATACCACCTCTGACTGACCACATTTACTCATGCACCAAGATTTCATGACATTCTTTATTCTATTAGCATCTAAATCTACCCAAACTGCAAGATACTGACAATTTCTGTCCATAGCACATGCATAAAAGCATACTGTTTGGCTACCTCCAGCTAATAGGCTTTTTAAAGTTCATTAAACTTACTAATAGCATGTTTGAAAAGCAGCTCATTTATTTTCCAAATAATTACATTAATAAATAGTAGAAATTTTGTTGGGAAGAGATAACTGAATTATATTTTTCATCAATGCAAAGGTTTGGGTGTTTTTTCTGTTTTTTGTTTTTGGTATCAGGATTCTATAGTAGTATCTTTTCTGCATATATATTATTACTCAACTCGGCACAGGACTGGCTGTCTTATTAGGATGGAGTTAGAAAAAAAGTAGCATTTGAAGACAAAACCATTAAAGAAACTATTAGAAAAGAAGCAGCAAAATATAATAATTTCATATGAAATTATTATTCTTATAGGGAAAATTGAAGGAAAATATAGGACAAACATGCAAGACGCAAAGGGTTTTAAGCTGAAACAAAAATCCATACTAACTTATACAATTACCAGTACTTTTATTTCAAGAAACCACTCTTCCTTTATAGTTGCTATTTTTATGCATGCGCGAATGCACATATCTTGCAATCTTTGTTGCTACACAGCAAACATGAATATTTTTAAGCACCATAATCCATTTTTATTGTAGTATTTTGTACTACAATAAATATGTGTAGTGTTTTGTCTTATAAATAATAACTTGCATAAATGCTGAACTCATATTAGGATAAACCACAAAGTTCATTTTATTAACTATTTTAAAAAAGCAATGTACAGGCTAAATTCTTTAAAGTGCAAAACAACAGAACATGTCTGCAACGTTCAGATTGCTCGGATCTCCACAAAAGGAGGAATTCAGTATGCAGTCAACACAATTAATCTTTACAATTTCATGAAAATGACATTTTGATTAGGTATCAAGACAGATTGTCCTCTTTTTTTAAGTGCTGCATGAAAGGCAAAGTAACAATCTGAAAATATTTGAAAATTCAATTTTTAATATCCTGAAATGACCTCTCTCAGGTCAAATTCTACCCTGTTACAGAAGGGAACTGATACAGTCCTAAGCTTGGGAATCTTCTAAAACTTACATGTACACTCAGCGTAGCTGATGAGACGTTGTCTTAAAGGAAAAAATAAGGATTCCAACACAAAACGTTGAGGAAAATGTGGTACCTGGTCACAAACCAACCCAATATGGATTGGCAACACATGATGACTTTGTTTGGCACTGACCAGCAGGTACTGGGAACATGCATTATGCCAACGACTAAAATACCACACTTGCTTTTCTCTATGAATAATCCAGATTTTGACATCAAATATGCTTATGCGCTTTTTAAATTCCTGAGATGAGCATATGGAAAAGGTATGTCCCCATCTTAAATTACCATGAGGAAATTGTTTCTTCCAGATTCCCAATCTCTATTTCAAATATATTTAACATATTAATCCTCTTCAAGACGCCACTTCTGAGATTCCTCTTGACGTACGTCAGGCCTTATCTGATTCCTCATGCCTCCTAAAACATTTGATGTTGCTTCTGTTGCAACTATTAGTGGTTTTACTACAGTTGGTGGAATCTGGCGGAGAACTCCTCCTACTGCTCCAGTTACTCCTCTGTTTTCATGTTCACGTGTAGCAGTTTCATAAATTGTATGTGCTGTATCTGTAATACCCTGAGAAAATTACAAACATACAAAGCAGCATAAGTGGAGTTGAACAGTCTCGTCTAATAAAGTCACTTCTCCAAAAACCATTTCAGAGATTTAGATCATATTCAATTATATTCATATTCATATTCAATTCTGTTACACTGTAATTTCTTTCATCCTTGAATTCATTTTTAAAATTATGTTATTTCATTAAAAATATAAAATGAAAGAAGCACAGAATAGACAAATAAACAGGAACTAATGACTGAAGCTAATGACTGATATGTGAATATTTTTGTCAGCTGCTGTAAACCTGGGCTGGAAAGATCTCAAACCCCTCATTTTATGGCATATATACTGATGACATCTCTCTTTTTGGGGATGAAGGAGTTAATAATTCTACTTTGCTGACTAAAGTTATTAGAATATTCAATTCAGATTTGGTGTAAGGGAAAATCTGTTATCAAACTTTGCTGATCAAAAAAGCTGATTAGTACAGTGACATTATTATACAAAATAATTAGAAATGTTATGTATTTTTGACATTTTTGTAATACTGTAGAAAATGATTTAAATGCAGCAAACATCCCAGAATTAAAATGATGTTTTTGCTATATGATTCATGTATTTAAAGTACTCTGAAAAATGTTGAATTTCAAAAACGCTGAAGAATAAATACTTATACTGGGATGATAATCTTAGACCTGTAAATTGAGACTGAATCCTGACAAGATTAAGACTTTGTCTTAATTCTTTCAGATGTGAATTAAAAACTTACCTTTTTCGCTTAGCCGGCCTGGGAGGGACTCAGTCCATAAATTAAGAGTTTTAAATTTTAAACTAAATTGATAATTTTAAACCATATTGAATATTGGACAGCCATTTGATATAAAGTTTTTTTAAAATGTAAATTTATTGTATTGAATTGTTTTGTTTTTTAACCGGCTGTAAACCGCCCCGAGTCCTAGGAGAGGGGAGGTATAGATGTCTAAATAAATAAATAAATAAATAAATAAAGACTTTGTTGGTGGGTCATTTCTGAGAATGGATTTGAGAAGTTTTTCTCTATGAGCCTGCATTCTCTTAGAGTATGTATGCAGTTTGGGGGTGGCTTCCTGAGTCATTTTGTTACTAAAGGTTGGCTATTGGGGTTAAAGTATTATTCTGGTAGATATACTATTTGTCTGGTATATCAACTATATATTTACTAGATAAGGACAACATAGCAACTATCATCCATATACTGCTAATTAGTCATCCAAATATTGAATGAAATGTTTTATTTCAGCTTTTCTTTTCCATTCCTCCCATGTTCTTATTATTTTAAATATTGTTTCAATTTAATGCTTGGGAGGTGAACATAAATATATCTCAAATTATAGCAAACAACAAGAAAGATACAATCTACCAACAAAACAGGAGATTTTTTAGTAATTAATTTATACTTTACCTCTTTTACTACACTGTATGCTTTTGCCACACCCTCACGAAGATCCACAGGCTGGTAAGCCAGACGACGAGAAAGTCGTTTGATCTTCTTTGTCTCATTTAGGCTAGGCCCAGGGGAAACCATGTCATAAGCTGTTTCTGCAGCTGCCTAGATTTCAATTTCAATAAAAATAACAATATATCATTAATAGAAAAAATAAACAAATGATTTATGAATTATGACTATGTTTCATCCCTAACATGCACTGTTAATACCTCAGGACTTAAGGTGTATCTTAATGTAACACATCATATAACATAACATAATCATATATAAAGGATTCTTGAGGGCATACCAGAAAAAAACTATAATATTTAATTCTACATATTCTCACTGCAATCAGGATAACAATCACACAATTATGGAAAAATAAAGAGGTACCAACAAATAGCAGGATGATCCAAAAAATATACAATTGCTCAGAAATGGATAAACTAACTTTAGAATTAAAAGAAAAAGGAGAGACCAAATTCTGTAAAGTTTGGTACACATGGTATAATTGGAGAAGAAGTAGAATAAAAGGGAGAAAAAAGATTAGTAAAAATTAAGAAATAATGAGAATATCAATCTGTAAACTGTAATAACAGAATAGAAATGTTTTAATATGTATTGTATATAAGTATAATGTTCATCTTGTTTGTGATTGTTTTTGTGTTGATTGCAATGTTTCAAATTTTTAATAAAGATATTTAACAAAACCATTTAATATAACATAACAGATCATTTAAAAGCTATGCTTATAAAAGTTATTTACAAAAGTTCAAGATTGGGTATTGAAATTTAAAGGGAACAACTATTTTCACAGAAATGAATTATATTTGAATCTTATTTATTAAGGATGCCAGTTACAAGACAGTTGTTCAAAATACATTCATTTACTGCATAATCTAGATACTGTTATGAAGTCTTAAAGCAATGAAATATCATGTGAGAATTTTTATGTATTTAACTGATTTTTAAAATTTCCTGCTTCTAGCATATTAAAACAATTAAAAACCCATTAAAAATAACTACACTAGAAGAAACAAATCAGATGTATTACTCCATTGCTAGTGATTAGAAAAATCATGCATAAGTGTAATTCTCAGAGCCTGTTGGAAGATATAGACCAAAACCAGCTTTCTGCTTAGTTATCTGGCCTTTGCCAACATGGAGTTGATGTAGAGTATAATATGCATCCCATGTAGCAGTGACAAAAGGTTCCTTCTTTTCTCTACTACCTTCCATGTTGCCTATCAACTCAATGGGCATTTGTCTAGTTTTGAATAAAGTCAATTTAACAAAAATCTAAACCATTTGTACATTGTTCAAAACCTTGAAGTTATTCTTCATTACGGGCTAGAACTTCCCTTATCCAAACTAAGTAGATGACAGACACCTTAGTTTGTTAAGCTGAAGGCTTGTATGTTCATGTATGTCATAATATTATATGTGCTTCAAAATTTACCAAAAAATAGTCTTCAATTGTCAGCATGCATAAATGGAAAATATACCTGTATGGTCTGAACCATTCTGTTTGTCAGTTCTAATGCAGCCATTGCAGTACATGTACCAAAAGAAGCTGCTCCTCTCTGGAAGCCCCTCACAATACGGCCATCTTTTCGGTATTGCTCTATTGGTAACCACACCAAATCTTTTAGGCCCTGGACTGATTCAAAGAGAGAATATTACAAATAACCAACATGACCAAGAATTTTCTTCTTTAAGCAGATATGGAAGACACATTCACATATATATTTAAACTGAAATGCTCTTAATAATACAAATAATAATAATTTTGAAAAAATATCAAGAACACTTCACAGCCTTACCTAGTTGAATTAATGAATGAATTGGCCCAACACCTCCAAGAATGCCTGGCAGCTGGTTCTTTCTGATGTCATTAAGCCATTCAGATAAAGCATAAGAAAACAGCTTATCCACACCCAGCAACCTATAATTAATGGTAGTATTAATACACACAAACTACTGATATTTTAAAATTAAGAAAAAGAAAAGTGAGAATTAAACTGCTTTGATTTGTTTTATTCTGTTAGTAGAGATTTAACTATTCAAATAAATAGGATAATTAAATAAGCTTACCCATGTCGATAACACAGTCTCTTCAATTTTAATTCTGAGCAATTTAACTGAGCGAGACCAATCAGAATCCCAGCCAATGTACCCTGAAAATTAAATATATTTAGTTCAGCTATAAATTCATCATCAACTCAGAGAAAAAGAAATCCTTCAGTCTGCTTTTCACATATTATGCATATTTTCATTTAATGGTGGGTAAAAAATGTGGGTGGACGCTATGAAGAGTGGACACGTGCACAGATCCTGTGAATGGGCAGGCAAAAAAAAAGATAGTAGTGATTTGGAACCTCCTCCTGTCTTTCCCATTGACTTTGCTTGTGGGAAGCAGACAGGGAAGGTTGCAAATGACGATTACATGACTATGGGATGTTGTAATGGCTGTAATTTTGCAGACCAGTCCCCCTCATTCACCTCTGTTGTAACTCTGAACAATTGCTGAATGAGTGGTTGTATCTGTAATGGAAATCCAAAATAAGATGAACTAGGATTTTTTTTTAATGTAGTAACTGTCTTTTGTGTGATTACTTTTCAGATATTGCTCCCAAATTCCGTATGTATTATCCTTGTAGGGAACAACAACTTTCTAAGGAAGAGAGGCTTGCTTCAACTTTATTGGATTTTTGGAAGTTGGCCAAAATAGTTTTTAAAAACGAAGTAGAATAGTGCCTATAGGAATTGGTATATTGTGGCGGGGTGGCACATTGGTTAGAATGCAGTACTGTTAGCTGCCAGCAGTTTGGCAGTTCAAATCTCACCAGCTCAAGGTTGACTCAGCCTTCCATCCGTCTGAGGTCAATAAAATGGGGACCCAAATTGTTGGGGGAAATATGCTGACTCTAAACTGCTTAGAGAGAGCTGTAAGGCATACTTCCTATATGGTATTATCCCAGCATAGATGTTTTTTTCCTGAAAACTGACCACATGTCTTAAGATCAGTGGCCTAAAAAGCTAATGAATAAACTGGGAGAAAAGCAACTAATTTGAAAGGGTCTCATTGTTTATTTCAGGTTGGCAAACAGGGCAAATATTCCAGTGAACAACACGAATCCTTTATTAAAAAAAAACAACCCAGGAGATTCATTCTTTAAAAACACAAGTTTTCAAAAATGATTGGTTTAAATTCTTTGTATGTAATTAAATTTCTAACTTGCTGTGGAATTATTCTAATTCAGCTTTGTAGAATATCAAGATCTGAAAAACCTTTTGTTATTACTAAAGCAGATATGAACCCACATGATTAATGGAAAGAAGATACTTTATCTGACAGCATAAAGTTTAACAAACCTGATCCATAGACATATGTTTACCATGATAATCAAGACGTATAGGGACTTCTGATGTAAATCGAAACTCTCTGAAAAGAAAGAGAAGTGCTAAGATGATACCCAGAAAAAACCTCAGGGGAAAAATGAGAATTTAAGATAAAAACAATATTGTCAAGTATCACAGTCTTAATCTCCGGATGCTCATCATTGCTTTAGGGGAATCAAGTGGCTTTTTTTAAACACAGGCCTATCTCTAACTTTTATTATTATCTAAGTAATCTGAGGCTTAGATGATTAGATTAACTGTTACAGAAGTAGTTTGTCTTTACTAGAAATGTAAAGCAAGAAGTTGGTTGTAACTTTATTCTGCACTTTACTGCAATGAAAAAAACCAGAAACCACTGCTTTTCCTTTTCTTTCTATACCCTTGCATTTCTTCCTCCTCTCATTTCCCTTTCTTTTCTGATCTTTGTTTTCATGATACCATGATATCATGAGACATGATAGCAGTGTTCCAATATCTTAGGGGCTGCCACAAAGAAGAGGAAGTTGGACTGTTCACCAAAGCACCAGAGGGCAGAACAAGAAGCAATGGGTGGAAACTAATCAAGGAGAGAAGTAACT
>JANHFP010004737.1:57833-77348 GCA_032468135.1 Calamaria suluensis
GGGTTGGACTAGATGACCTCCAAGGTCCCTTCCAACTCTTATTCTATTCTATTCTATTCTATTCTATTCTATTCTAAATCTCTTGTTGCTGCAATGGCATTTCCAAATCAAAAGTTCCAAATCAAACTGAATGTCAGCCCTGGACGCCATCTTTTTCTGTGGATCTTCAGGGCTGCCACATTTAGTGCTGTGGGAAACTGGGAGGAGAGATTGTATGGAGTTGGGGAGATATCTAGCCATAAATAAATAAATAATAACCTTCTTTTCTATGAGAGCCAAGGACATTCTGACCTGAACTTGGAGTGGTGTGTCTGGGAGGCATCTCCAGTTGGTACGCTGCATTGATTGGACCATGTGATAGACATGTGGGTGCATGGGAAGGGGCTTGGACTTTCCTTTGGGTGGGGAAAACCTGGAAGGTTTCAGACTCGGGTTTTCCCAGATGTGCCAATATGGCATCTATAATAAAATGGAACTTTGAGGAACTTCTAGCCTCAGAACGTCTGGGCTAGAAGTTCCTCAGGTTCCTTGTTGGGAGTGTAACTTGGAACCTTGACACTGAACCTACAAACCTAGCTGCAGGCATGCCACAATCCGGAATCATTTTTGGGAGGTGGGGGTAGCAGTATGGGTAAGGAGGAGGGCATCCATTTGCTGAGGAGCAGACTGAACATGTTCTTTTTTGCTAGCTGTGCTTGTCTTTTATAAATCACATCATCACATGACAGTGAAATCTCCAGACACACAGAATGGCAAGAACAAGGTTGCATCTTTAGAGATGCTAGACTTGGCTCCTCACCGAGACAGACTTCAATACTGGTGATAGATGCCAAAAAAAAAAGGAATGAAGTGGTGGGTTGGACTGTAGGAAGAAATTTGACTGGTATCTTGTTTGGGTTTCAGTATACATTGAATAAGTACTAAAAACTGTAAAAGCTGGGATTATTGGCAGCAACCAGGAAATATAAAAGACTAACAAGAGTCAATTCTAGTCCAAAAGGAAGATAAAAACAGCCCATTTCTTTTCTCACTTTGACTTTTTGTTGCACCTTTGTTTGAATTATTTTGTAGTATAAGTCACAAGATAATAGCAACAGTTTTGTAGGAATAAATTTTCACACCTTCTGCATTGAAGTAAAGTGTCTACTTTGTTAATTTAGCCACAAAGGCAGTTTTTAGAGAAACTAAAATGTAAACTGTTCTTCCACCAGGTGGGTTGCCTTCCAATTGTTTAACTTCCTGTGTAACTCCTCAGTCAGCATTGAGAGTTCTGGGAATCAGCCTCTGCCTATCTAGAAGGCATCCAGGTATAAGCTAGGAAGACTCATTAGTGCTCATGAGCATCTTATTGGAAAACCAGTTATCTTTGAACAAGAGTAGATTGAGAGCAGTTTATTGACCGTACTGATTTACTTAATTATTTTTCCTACTAAGCTTAAATGTCTCTATCAACAACATATTTTCATCTACTTTTTTTTTCTTACTTTTTTCTGGGCTGCAGGCCGACAAATTCTTATCTGAGAACAAAACCTGGACTGGGTTGCCTTTCTGACAACTGGAGCCAGACAGTTCATTAGCATTACTTTCCTGGCTTTAAAATCCTATCTTATCCCATCCAAAACCTATAATATTTAGGGAGGTTTTGTGATTCAGACTCCCAGGGTCACTTAAATGTCACTCTGATTTTGTTCGATCAAACTGCTCATCCAGTTGCCAAGTAAACCTTCAGCTATTAACCCAAGATTTTCTTGGCTCATAAATCTTTCTAGGTGTCCAAAAAGACAACTCAACATCATTACTCCCTTGTAGACATGTAAGATAGCAAATGAAGCCATACAGGCAACAGCAATTTGTGGGTTAGTGATAGCTAGTAAAATAGTTGCCAAATATGTCAGCTTCATACCGAGTTTCCTGTCCAACTTAAAACTGTGCACATATCTTTGCTTTTCATTGCATCTCATAGGTAGGAGTATTTGGGGAAAAATATCTTCACTACAAATTGAGTTGATAAAAGCAAAGCAGTTTATCCATCAATAGGAACTGCTTATCCATTAGAAATGCAATCTGATGTACAGTTTCCCAGAGTTAGATTAGAAATATAAAAACAGACAGTGGGAAAAACACTATCTAGGTATGTTATCTGATCAATTAATGATGTTACCCATCTTCAGTCCAAAGTGTATAAATAATATTGATTTATGTTTGTCTTCTGGTGCAATATACTAGATTCAGAGCCACTTTAATACTCAACCTGATGTGCCTACAGCTACAGACAAGTAGGAAGCTATCCATTTTTAATCAAAGTAGGATATTTATTTGTTTGTTTGTTCATTCATTCATTCAGTTTGTATAGCCAACACAAACCAATGACTCTGGGCAATAAACAATCATAAAACAATTAAACCAGTTTAAACACTATGAAAATGAATTAAATACAAAGAATAACCAGAAGCTATCATAATTCACAGGTGTCAGCATAACCAGGAAGTGGGGCTTTCACACACTTGGTACCTGAAGTCAGGGTAAATAGCCAGGTCTTTGAGGCCTTCCAAAACGTCAGCAACACCAGGGCCATCCAAATTTCCAGAAAGAGGATGATACTTATTAAAGTACAGACAATAAAGGTAAAGGTTTCCTTTGCACGTATGTGCCAGTTGTTTCCAACTCTAGGGGGCAGTGCTCATCTCCATTTCAAAGCCAAAAAGCCAGCACTGTCTGAAGACGTCTCCGTGGTCATGTGGCGGACATGACTCAATGCCAAAGGCGCACGGAACACTGTTACCTTCCCACCAAAGGGGGTCACTATTTTTTGTCCTTGCATTTTTAACATGCTTTCGAAAATGCTAGGTTGGAAGAAGCTGGGACAAGTAACGGGAGCTCACCCTGTTAAGTTGCACTAGGGGATTTGAACCGCTGAACTGCAGACCTTACTATCAACAAGCTCAGCTGTCTTAGCCCGCTGAGCCACCACAACACACTTAGAGACAACAGAAACAGATTAATCTATGTGTTTATTTATAATATCGAGTTTGATTTTACTCACAGATAGACCTTTTTCAGTAGCAACTAGTTTATTAAAAAAAGTTTAGAAAGTAAATGAAAGTGATTATTAAGGTTCAAAAATGGCTTTAGAAAATAATTATTTGCCATGAAAGTAATTCTTGCCAGAAGAAGATAAACCTAAAACCAAGTTGGGTGATGCCTCTATTGGAACCATGCCAGATAGCTGAAGAGTGTCTAGACTTTCAAGTTCTCAGAATGTTTTCAGTGGGAAAACCTAACAAAAGCAGAAAACATGGAAGACAGACAGACACACACACACACACACACAAAATCCCAAATTAGGTGAGATGGTTCAGCAGTGATATCTGCAGTTAAAAAGCAGCCTCAAGAAAGAGATAATAGATTCAATGCAGTGGTTTGTTGTTGATAGTCAATGTCAGATTACACCTAGCTTTCAGGTAGACAGGAAACAATTATTTTTTCCAGCTTTCAAATGAACAAAGGCCATTCATCTCCAATCTGCTTCCTGCCATGGTTAAAGCTTCTGGGACTTGGCCGGAGAGAAGACAGGAATAAAGAAGCAGAACATACTTTATGTGAACAAAACCAGAGTAAAATGAGCCAAATTGTCTAGTATTACTTAATGGATGGAGGAGACTGGACCAGTAAATGTGAAGCTTGCCATTGTATTGCACTATTTCACTCGGGGAACTGCATGTTAAATTATAGGACAAAGATGAAGGATGCCAACTTTTGTAAATGGAGGGCTTTACAAAGGCCATGCACTGTATTTGAGTATATTTTTGTTGCATGGAATAATATCCAGCGATGCGTATGGACACGTCTATTGATGTTATCTAGCATTTCACTAACCTCAGACAAATAGTGCATTAACTACTCTTACTGTAGCCATTTGCTTAGCATCACATTACGAGAAAGCATGGAATTAAAGCCAGTGCCAAAGCATTCTGGAAAGAAGCAAAAAGTGTGAGAGGTGAGAGAGAAATACTTTTTTTTCCTCTGCTGTTGTTTCCTTTATTTTGTGGGACGCTGGGAAGAATAGCATGAAAAAAACTAGATATTTATTCAGCACTCTTGGAACCTCCATCAATCTCTTTATAATTGCAGGCAGTTTGGATGACCTGATTCATGAGTCCAGAGCCTATTCGTCACCAGCTGGGAATTTCACAGAACACTGATCAAGAGGATAAGATATATCATGTGCCTGATTAAAACAAAAACAAAGCAAAATAGTTAGCAGGCTAAAATGTTGAGCCAGAAAAGAAGTGATAGGAAACCAGAGGAAACAGCAGTGTGATATATTTATCAGCTAATGCAAACCTATGACAGAAAAAAATATTTTCTTTTGCAGCAAATTATATATTTTGCTAAAAAAATCTAAAGGAAAAAGAAGAGTCCAACCAGCAAAAAGAAAGACCAATCAAGTGATTGATTTTTAGAAGGAATTAGAAACAGATAAGTTAAACCTCTGTGTATGTTTGTGTGTTTGTGTGTGTAAAGGGAGGCAGGGAAGAAATAGGAGGAAGAGTGCTGTCATATTCTGCTGTTTTGTCCACTTGTTTGTAACAACCGTATTGTTTTGTTATGTCACATAGTGCTTGCTAAAGGATCTAGGATCTTATGACCCTATGCCTAGAGTCCTGAATAAATGCAGTTTGGACTTTATTTCTCCCAAAAGCATGTTTATAACACAATTTGTATAATAGCACAACTGTGCAAACAAGAATGCCACATTATCATTTCAAGGATCATTTGGAAGGTGAGTTTGGTCATTAAATAATTTCTGACTTGTGGGACAGATCCAGGACGCCAAAGATGGAACATTTTGATCATTGGATGATATAATAATCTCCTTGAAGAAGCTAACTTTCACTTATACTATATTTTCTATAAAACAGGGTTGTAAGAAAAAAAGGAGGGGGGAGAAAGAAGCACAAGGAAAGCCTGCCTATCAAGATCTCTAAAATGGAGTTTATACTAATTCTATGAACTAAAATCCAATAATTTATTTTTATTTACTGTATATAGAATTATCGCCGTCCCTTGTTTCTCTTTTTCACATTAAATATCCTTTTATAGCCAGAGATATAGTTTCATTGGTTTTAATCACCAATTTCAGGATCGGCAGCTGGGTTATTTAGTTCTATATATGGAAAATTTAGGCAGGAAGATCAAGAGTATGGTCTCTAAGGATCATCTAAAAAAACTTTTGATAGAAGGGCTAAGAATAGTCAACTAGACAGATTCGGCTATGTCACATGTTTAGTCTGATTAGTTGGTTGAAGAGTATTAGTGAGAGAATGGGCTTATCAGCAAGATTTTAGATTACCACTTTTTAATAAACCTCAGTTCTTGGATGTATGGATTTATGCAAGTTGCATTGTATTGTGATTTGCACAACATAGGTTGATTCATACAAACTGAACAACATTATATCTTCACAGTAGGAGTGAAGTCAGCCAATGAAATGCATGTAGGAACCTGAGGCAAAAAAAGGCTTTGTCTATTCGCACAGAATGAATCTCAATGGACTGATGGTTGAATATTATCTAACACTGTTAATTAAATAGCCTCCTTCACTGCATCTGTATGTGAAATTCTATTTTCCTGTGTCTTGTTCCTGATTCGTTTCCCCAGATGAGCCGTCTGCAGAAGCGGTGTCACTCTGTCTAATGGCACATGTGAGGGAAACAAAAACACTACTAAATATTACTGAAGATCTGGGATATTGATAGGTCCAGTAAGGCAGAAGAAGTGCCAACAGCAACTTGGTCTCCAAAACCTCAATAACCACCCACTTACTTTGATCGTATTACTGAAGATATTATTTAGGATAGATGATGAGCACTGTTGGTGAATATGTGGAGGCAACATCTCCAAAAAATATCTCAGGTTAATGTATCCACACTGAATGTTGCTAGTGTGAAACTAAGGCTGTGATCCTACGTACAGTAATATTTCAATCTTAAATGTGGCAGGTGGGACTTATACACCCAAGGTGTATCTATATATGTAATTATAAATTTAACTGAGCAATTCTCACTAATCACTGCAGATCAAGTACAGTACCTAAGATCAGTCTGACATCTCACATGTATTTCCTTTTTATGAGCCAAAATTAATGTTCACTTGGTCTCATTGCCTATTCTGATGCAGAGAGAGGGAAAAAGAGAGGGGAGATGCAGATATCAACCTGTAAATTCCTGTAGGTTTTAATACTTGTATCTGCTTTTCTTCCTGGTACTAGCAAAACAATTTCAATAGTCCCCTTGAAGCTCATCAGATATTTATATCTTATATAACACATTTGAAATTTTACTATCCTTGGGAGCCCACATATGTTTCATGATCAGACTCAAGAGCTGGTTTTCTGTCTGCTTTTTGAAACTGCCCAAATGTACAGTGCAAAACTGAAAGCAATTAATAATAATAATAATTAATAATAATTTATTACATTTATAATCACTTTGGTTGGAGTAGAAAAACCAACACATTTTTTTCCTTCATTTTTCAGTTCTTCTCCTATTAAATATCAGCTTTTAGTAGTAACATGAAGCTGTTTAATCAGTTATAGGAATAGCTACATGTACTGAGCTGAGTTTATAGCAGAATCTCAGGAGATTTCCTTCAAATTGAGTTCAGCTCTCACTGAGCTCTATGTAGTTTTCTTAGCAATGATGTGAAAATAGTTTGCTACGTCTTCCAGAATGGTTTTTTTTTTCAACTTCTGACAGTATCCAAGCAAGCAGAGAACTAGAGCAGGATATTGATTAAAATACCAGGATAGAAACCAGGATATTGTAAGTTTTAGTCCTGCCTTAGGTATAAAGCCAGCTGGGTGATCTTGGGCTAGTCACTCTCTATCAGTCCTTAGAAGGAGGCAATGGGAAACCACTTCTGGAAAAAAAAACCTGGCAAAACTGACTCAAAGCTACAAAAATTGAAATAAAGTCAACCAGGATTTTCTTCAGATCTACAATTTAACCACTATTCACATCAAAATCTGGGTTGTCTTTTAGTCCAGGCTGACGAATGCTGCAATCTGCATCAGATAGATTATTAGACAAAGTTTATGATACCAACTACCAGTTATAAAATTATATAATTTATTTTGGCTATGTACTTAACAATTAAACAGGTACTTTTTTTCTTTGAGTTGAGTTGAGTTCCTGATGGTTTGTTTTTTATAAAGTTTTCTTAGCAATAGCATAGAAGGGACTTGCTCCTGCATCCTGCAGAGTCATATCTGTGGGCATGTGAGCGTTATCCTAGCTCAGCTCCAGCACACATGTGCCAGCTGATTTTTTGGCCTTTTTGGCCCACCAGAAGTCAGGAAATGGGCAGTTTCTGGTCTGCAGAGGGTCTTGGGGTGGGGTGGGAAAGGCCATTTTTGCCCTCTCCAGGCTCCTAGAAAGCCTCTGGAGCCTGGGGAGAGCAAAAAATTGCTCACCGGGCCTATTGTTCCATTACATGCCAAAAGCACGTAATCATGGGGGGCATTGAATTATGCGTGTGGGCACGCATACATGGAACACCCCTCCACACTCCCCCTGCTTTTGGCACATGACGACAAAAGGTTAACCATCACTGTTCTATGAATTTTTTTTAACTTTTCTGGTATTCCCTGTAGAAAGTTAGCCTCCACCCACTCCTAGGAGAATGAAATATTTTGAGAAATATTAAAAAGGCAGAATATCGTATTTCCCTGCATGAGAAATGGAAAAACATGCTCTTGGAAAGCAGCCCCCACTTTCCTTAATAGACCTCAGCAGATGTCAGTACTTAGCAATAGCACGTAGACTTATATACTGCTCCACAGTGCTTTATAGCCCTATCTAAGTGGTTTACAGAGTCAGCTTATTGCCCCCAACAATATGGGTCTTCGTTTTACCCACCTCGAAAAGATGGCTCAACCTTGAGCCTGGTAAAATTCGAACGGCCAAGCTGCAGGGACCTGGCAGGCAGCAGAAGTACTGCACTCTAAGCACTGTGCCCCCAAGGCTCATTTAGAGATAAAGAGATAGTTAGCTCTATTCATAAGTAAATATCCTCACCCAAGATCCAACAAAGGTAGGATTAGCCCTCAGCCACAATAGGAATTGACCCCAAACCCCTTCATTGCACCATCTCAGTGACACCACCCCTAGTCAAGCAAACGTAGCTCAGACAAACTCCTAGGATTGGGCCCATGGGAGTCTGACAACAGCCAATAGAATACATGTTCTTTAATAGGAGCAGGAAGCACAAGTTCAAAGCCCAAGAAAAGGTATAAATACGCCCCCCACTCTCAACTCCATGTGGTCAGCTGGTGAGAGAACCATGTGATTCTGCTTCCTTATTAAACCATCTTTCCAATCAGCCTCCATGTTTCCCGTGTCTTTCTCCTGGCTTGGAACTGAACCAGACGGATTTTTCTTCCAACATCTCTAATAGTCTGTCATCCTGAGAGCAATAAAGCTTACTCTGAGACAACTCAAAATCAGGTAGGTGTTGCCATACCAGAATTAATAAACAGAAGAGTAATTAAGGTGTGAACATGTTGTTATTTTTATTCAGCACATAACATCTTCCAAAAGTAGCACTTAGCAGACAGAGGAATAGCCTTAGGAAAGAGCTACATAAAAAAAATGTAAATATTTCTTCTTTAACTGTGTCTTTATTGTTGTGCACACAGTGCACAGCAAGCCATCCCCACACACCAACTTCTACCATTCACCTAACTTCCTTTTCCTTTCCAATTATGAATTCAGTAGATTTGAGTAGATTTCAATAGATTCTTTCATTTTCATCATGGAGGCAAAAAAAAACAATTGCGATATCAAGCTGTCTGGTCTTCCAGTGTGATCCTTTGAGCACAGGAAGAGTTCTGGTATTTGTCCTTTGAGGAAGAGAATGGAACTAAAGAGGAATAAAAGGTGTGACTTATATGGCTTTTTTAAAGGACTAGAAATTTTTTTTGGAGGACAAGTCTACCTAAATGACTTTCAGCTAAAAGAACACAAAAGGTGATGGGGACAAACAGTGAGAAAAAGCTTGTAGGTTTCTCAAAGGTTTGCTAGTTTTGCAAACAGAATACTAAACATGCATATGACACATATAATGGGGGAAAAATCAGTTCTTCTGAAGATAGTTTTCTCATCCACCCTGTTACCAGAATTAAAACACTGGTTTTCTTTTTAATATATACAGCTAATTCCTTGGGTCTACACACATTTATAGGGACATGGTGGCTCAGCGGGTAAGGCAGTTGAGCTTGTCGATCAGAAGGTCGGAAGGTCGGCAGTTCAGCGGTTCGAATCCCTAGTGTCGTGTAACGGGGTGAGCTCCTGTTACTTGTCACAAATTCTGCCAGCCTAGCAGTTTCGAAAGCACCTAAAAATGCAAGTAGAAAAATTAGGGACCACCTTTGGTGGGAAGATAACAGCGTTCCGTGCGCCTTTGGCATTTAGTCATGCCTAGTCATGCCGGCCACCAGACCATGGAGACGTCTTCGGAGTGCTGTTTCTTTGGCTTTGAAATGGAGATGAGCAGCGTCCCCTAGAGTTGGAAACAACTAGCGCATATTTGCAAGGGAAACCTTTATACACATTTACATCAATGAGATCAAAGAATTATCTAGAGAAGCTTGGATATGGAATTTTTTTTTAATGCAGTTTTTTTTTCTTTTTGATATATTCAACCAATGAGATATGCAACAAGTCCAAGACTCTAGAGATCATGCTGAGATCCAAATCATCTAGGCATACTTCTGATCGTCCATGTAGATACCTAATGAACTCCATGCCAAGACCCTGACGTAGTATCTAGCAGTGTTTATCAGCACAGTTTGCCGTTGCCAAACATTTGAATTTATTACTTGGCTTTTGACATCACACTAAAAATCACGTGAATATCAATAGGAACTATATGTAGTCCTGGGTTTAAGGTTTCCCTATTCTAATGGAAACATCTCTAATTGTCCTTATGTTTCACAGTTTCAGTCTAAGTCCAGGCAGAGCTTCCATTAGTTCTTTTAGAAGGGGGAAATACATAAAGAGATAATATCTTTCTTTGGGCTTTTCTGCAGACATGCTTTTAGATAAAAGGATGTATACCTACATTCTTTTGACATGTGTGCACAGCATGAATGGGCATGCAGCATTAATGTATAATTTCCAGCTACTAATGCAATTGCTCCTTTTATATTTCACGTAGGTGTCCTGACCTCAATAATCATCCCCTTATCACTAATTTGAAAAAAAAAAGAGTTTAGTTAGAGAATGGGAAATCTTGCACTGATTTTTGCTTTTCTTTCATAACAGGTCAGCCATGTACTTCCCAAGATACAATTTGACAGTAATACAAAACAACAACATGAAGGGGGAGGGATAATAATGGAAGAGGCAGATGTCAACAACCTTATGATCTGTAATCACCCAGAGGAAAAGAAATCAAACCTGTCAGGCTTAAAACGTTAAAAGGGCAGCCAGAAGGAAAGGATAAATGAGGAAGGAAGAGAAGAACAGAATGGAACAGAGTCGAAATAAATCTTTATTCAAGGAGGTAAGTAGCTGCTTTAATTTGGTAAGACTCTTTGGTAAGGTGAAGAAAAACTTCACCTTCGATAAATTGGCTGGCTGAGGAATTCCGGGAGTTGAAGTCCACAAGTCTTAAAGTTGCTAAGCTTGGGGACACACACACACACCGGCCCTAAACCATTCGTGTTTTCGCAATGCACTGAAATACGCAATAAAACCGTCGCGTCCTTCGAGAGGTTTATCTTTTATGAAATACATCCCTGGGCCCGCTGCCTTCGGATCCTCGCCTCCGCAACCCTAACGATTCCCTCCCTCTCCATCTAAAACCACGTGCGAAGCTCCATCGGAAGTGGCGCCTCTTGTTTTTGCCAGGCCGCCGGTCGCGGGTGATCGCGGCACGTGACAGCTTGGAAAGTGAGAAAGAGCCGAGCCGAGTTTGGTTTTGCTGTCGGCAGCGCAGAGAGACTGTGAGAGAGAGAGAGAGGCTTATCGACTCCGTTAGCGAAAGGGGCCGGGAGCAATTCTCATGCAAGACCTATTCGACGGGCAGACGCCGAAGGAGAATGGATACGGGTAGATAAAGCCGTCGCGACCGGAGGGCGAAATCGTCTGGAGGGGGTTGGGGAAGGAGGGTTTGCACGGGAGACCGCGGGGTTGGCGATGCGATTGCTCTGCAGCGTCGGACGGAAAGGGGCATCCTTTAAATCCGTTATTTATTTTATTTTTATTTTCATTTATTTAGAGAATTTATATTGCCGCGTGGGCGACTCAAGGCGGCTTTGTTGTTGTTAGTCGCAAGTAGAGTTCTTTATTGGCCAAGTGTGATTGGACACACAAGGAATTTGCCTTCGGTGTATATGATCTCAGTGTACATAAATGAAATAAAATATGTTCGTCAGGAATCATAAGATACAACACTAGTCATAGGATGCTAAAAAACAATCAAATCATACTAGGAAACCATAAAAACAATATTGTAAAGATACAAGGAACATGGATATAGCCATAAGTGGGAAGAGATAGGTACTAGTAAGGATGAGAGGAAGAATAGTAATACAGTCTTAGTAGTTTATTTGACAGTGTTGTGGGAATTAGTTGTTTAACAGAGTGATGGACCCCATCCTCCAGGCCTTCCTGTCTCTACCATCCTCCCAGAGTCCATTTAAGCTCTGCTTCAGTGACTCCATCCAGTCACCTCATTCCCTGTCATCCCTTTCTTCTTTTCACCTCAATCATTCCCAGCATTAGGCTGTTCTCCAGTGAGTCCATCCTTCTCATTAGGTGGCCAAAGTATTTTGAGTTTCATCTTCAGGATCTGGCCTTCTTACCCGAACATAAAAAGACAATCTAAAAGAAATCAAAATAATAAAAAATAAACATAATAAAATCATAAACCCCTGACCCCTTCCCAGCAGCCACCCACATTCATACTAGCCATTTAATGGGCTCTATCCTGCTGTAGGTTCCCCAGGCCCACTTGACAGAAACATGTCTTCAGGGTCTTTTGAAAGAGTGGAAGGTCAGTCTAATCTTTGGGGAGATAATGATCCAGAGAGAGGTAGCCACCACAGAGAAGGCCCTTCTGGGTAGCGCCAGTTGTATCTTCTTAGAGAATGGGACCCCGCAACATACTTTTCCTCCCTGCTCTAGTGAGTCAGGTAGATGTGACCACCAAGAGACAGTCCCTCAGATAACTTGGTCCCAAGTCAGGAAGGCCTTTAAAGGTGACAACCACCACCTTGAATTGCTTCCGGAAGCAAATTGGCAACCATAGCAGTTCCCACAGGAGAGGTGATACATGTGCACACATTCTCCACCTGAGATCTTCCAGAGGACTACAACTTCCACAAATTCTAGAGAAACAGGGAAGCTTCTCCATCTCAGCTGTTGTGTCAGCCAGAGAGTGTTCTAATTATGCATTTGTACAGATGCTTTGCAACTGTACGTTTGTCCCCAATATATGAATACACAGATAGACTGCAATGGAGCCAAAAATTAATGTTGTTGAGTGAGACATGTGTTAAGTGAGTTTTGCCCCATTTTACGTCCTTTCTTGCCACAGTTAAGTGAATCTTGTACTTGATAAGTTAGTAACCCAGTTAAGTGAATATGGCTTCCCCATTGACTTTGGGACACAGCAACGGTCATAAACGTGAACCAGTTGCCAAGCATCTGAATTTTGATCACATGATTTATAAGGATGCTGCAATGGTCATAACGGTGAAAAATGATCATAAGCCACTTTTTCAGTGCTGTTGTAATGGTCACTGTCAAGCTGGGTCTTGAAGTAGTTTCTTCGTCGGTTACATTTTGGTTTGTGTTAATGATAGTTTGGGCTGAGGCCACGGTTGTGTATAATTGGTTTAAAGACTTAATAACACAGGGTCAGAGGGGTGGAGTAACTCCCTCACTGTGTGATTGGACCAAGTGGAATTTGGCAATGTATTTAAGAGCAGTGAATGCTGTAACAACTAGGGCTGTCTTAACAAACTGCTGGTTTGTTTCTTGCTGAATTCAACCAGAGAATAAAAAGAGCTGAAGTCACTCTGCTGTTGTTCCTGTTTCTTGGTTTGATTCGCCTGCAACCTGACAGTCACTACATGAATTGTTGTAAGCCGAGGACTACCTGTATTCTCGTTTAGTTTGCTGACATTTCACTGATTATTGTTACCCAGTTATGTAATAAAAGATTGGCAAGTCAACAGTCAAGCTCAGCATCAAAGATTCCTCCAGTTCAACCTTGAGTTACATATACAGTAGAACCTCTGGTCATGAATGCTTCTGACTACGACCAAATCTGGTTCCGGCCAAAAAATTCACACTTTTTTTTTGTGGCCGATTTCCCCTTCCGCGCCATTTTTTTTGTAAGCGCCAAATTTCCAAAATTAGGTTCCATTTATGACCAAATTGGGCTGTGACCAAAGTTATGGAATTATGGTTGTGCCCAGAAGTTCCATTGTATTCCATTGTTCTCAGGTTGCATGGGGAGTGGGAGTTGTGTCACACAAGAAATGCTGAGAACAGTTGTATAATTGATGAGAAATATGGGCCTCTGGATTATAGGATCTCAGAGACTCTTGGAGAGTGATAAGAAAGGAGTGACCTATAAAACTGAAGCTTTCAGCAAGTGGGAAGGAAGCTTACAAGAAACATGCTTAGACTTGAAATAGTAATAAACGAGGTTAACAGTGTGTTGGCTGATCAATTGCTTCAGAATGAGTGAGGGCATCAAAAGCTTCCACTTTGAAATCATGAAATTAAGGTTTAAGTGATTATTTCAAAATTTAAAACTCCAGATGGTTTTTTTTAAATAAGGTCTGTTCTATTTGAAATTTCCCATTGTCTAATGTTATGAATTATAATATAGTTCTAGATTTTCTGAAAATTCACATCACATTTAGAAATGTATTAAAAGTTCTGAAAAAAGGCAAGAAGTCTTTGGATATGTACTAAATATTATAATCATGTTTTTATGTGCAGGATGGAGACTGATCATAATTCAATGGAAGAATCCAGTAACAGTGGAACTGAGAACCATTTTGAAGGAACAGATGTGAAAGACATGAGAATAGAAGCAGAAGCTGTTGTGAATGATGTTTTGTTTGCTGTGAGCAACATGTTTGTCTCTAAAAATCTCCCATGTGTTGAAGAGGTAGCATACATCAATGTGGAAACTAGGGAAAAGAACAGATATTGCCTAGAGCTAACAGAAGCAGGACTCAGGGTAATGCTCCTTTTGTCTATGTATTTTTAAGTGTTTACTGCAGACTATTTAGTAAACAACAGTACATTGTTACAAAAGCTGTCTACTTCATTTTCCTTAAGTTTCAAATATTTTATATACAAAATAAATTTCCAGGAATCAGTAATTTGATGCAATAGATGGTTCATAATTACCCCATTTACTGTAGCTATTAGTCAGTTCTTGAGAGTTCCATGTTATTGGTTGTCTTTTAAATATCCAAAGGGGGGAACGGGACAGGTCTGCAGAACATTTTTTGTTGTCTTCTTTATCCATGTGTTTATATTGTACTGCGTCTTTTCTTACCTTTGAAATATATATTTTCTTTTGTAGGTGGTTGCTTATGATTTTGACCAGATGGATGACAGTTTACAGAATCCCTACCATGAGACTGTTTACTCTTTGTTAGACTCAGTTAGCCCAGCATATCGAGAAGCTTTTGGAAATGCATTACTTCAAAGACTAGAAGATTTGAAAAATGATGGGCAGTCGTGATTGAATCCACAACCAAAAGAGAGCTCCAAAAATGTAACTGAGAATTTTGAGCAGCTTATGCTAAGAACTTGCAAAGGAATACTTTCTTTAAATTGCATTCCTTGCTTTCAACATTAGTTGCTCTACTAGTTGTAATGGCACTATCTATAACCTTCGTAACTGAAGCTGTTTAATGAGCTGTTCTCATTAAATAACTCACTTTGTTTTCAAAGTTCCAAACAAAGTTATAGTCTTGGTTAATTTTCTTTCATGTGATTGAATAATGTTTCCATTTTAATCCGTATTAACTCAGTGCTTAGGTTTAGCAATGCTGCAGTTGGCATTAAATGTTTGTAACAAGATAATGCTTGTTCAAAATTTGCACAATACAGTTATTTTCCAAGAGTAACTTGGAATTTTATGAAGAAAAGAAAATTGCCTTGCCAAGCTTAGTAAAATAGATTTTTCATTTACAATATTTATCTCCATTTGTTGTGCATTCTCTAATTCACTAGGAAATCATAATGAATACTCACAAACATTTTAAGCTCCATACTGATGAGCAGTAAAAAGCAGTGTTTATTGTATGGGTTGCAAACTTTGAATACTGAACAGAAGATGAATTGTTGGCATAATGAATGTATTCATCAATTGAAATACAAATGGTATAAGCACAAAGATAAGGAACTAAAAAGGTGCATTCTGCATAAAGCCCCATCTTTCTTACAGTTTTTGCTAAAATGGAATGCATATTCTATAAAGGGTTATTTACAGTTTAAATGTTTACACAATGTACAGTATATTGGAAAGTATTTTGCACGCCTTAATATATTCTCAGTTACTAAATATTTCTATATTTAAGTATTTTAGCCATTATTTTAAATTAATGTACAACACAATATTAATTCAAAACCAAAGAGTCAAGTTGGATTTGAATTGAGGGAACAAGTATGAAATTTGCTAACGGGGCTGGTGTTTTGTTTTTAATTTTTACTGCTTACAAAAAGGACCTGTTTTTAAATTAAAGTTTATGTATATCAGTCATAGTAGCACTGTGCAGTAATACATTTTGCTATATATTGATAACATTCCTAGTTCTCAGATGGATGAATTTATAATTTAAAGGACTTAAGTATGTCTGCGCCTTTGAATTTATTTGGGTGACAGTTTTATCATAGCTGAGAATTTAGTCCAGGAATTTACACTTTTAACTGTTATAATGCCGTATTTCATTTGTACATTTGTTTAAATATATGACGTGCACAAACAATGGAGTAGATGTATGCTCATATTTAAACCTATAGGACGAAATGTACTTTCATAGTTGACTTCGTACTCCTTTGTGAATAACCTAGCCATGTTTATTCTTTGCTGATTTGTGTTAGAGGTTGTACATTTAAATAAAGGCACATAAATGATCTGTACAATGGGTCTTATACTCTTAGGACCCCTTCTCACCTTAGAAAATTATGAAGCTTTTGTTTGTATGGGTTACATTTATCAATATTTACTATATTAAAATTTTTAATTGATGCATTCACTGCCTCTGTCATTTATCATAATAGTTTGAAGCAGGGGCGAAATCCAGCAGGTTCTGACAGTAGCAAAAATTTTGAGAAGTGGTAGTGGAAATTTTGAGTAGTTCAGAGAACCGGCAAATACCTCTGGCTGGCCCCAGAGTGGGGTGGGAATGGAGATTTTGCAATATACTTCCCCCAGAAGTGGGGAGGGAATGGGGATTTTGTGATATCCTTCTCCTGCCACACACCCCAAGCAATGCTATGTCCACCAAGCCACACCTACAGAACTGGTAGTAAAAAACTTTGGATTTCACCACTGGTTTGAAGGCATTTTAATACTGAATTATTTTTCAAAATAGGCTGGCACAAAATTTTTATTTTGAGGACCTATGAGAAGGGTGCTATGATTAAGAAAAACGGATATAGAGTAATAAGTAAATGTAGCCACTGTTTCTGATTAGAAGTAGACGCAAGAGTTGGATGGATGGAGGTTTGCTTCATCTAAATCAGAGGTTCACAAACTTGGGAGTTGAAGTCCACAAGTCTTAAAGCTGACAAGTTTCTGATCTAAATTATTAACCCTCTACTTCTACCTACATGCTGCATGCTAAATATTTGCACCCAAAACCAAGTTGGATTGATAAATACTGACTGCGGCTTTCCAGCACTGGGCGTTCCGGCTGCGTCTGAGGAGCCCTCGGCATGCGACATTCACCCTATTCCCCAACTCCGACGCGCCGACTTGTTAGGTTGCAGGCCCGCTTTAGAGGCTGGCGCCGGGATGTTTTCCCTTCAGTCTGAAGCCCCGCCCCCTCCCCGTCTTTGGCTGCTTGCCCTTTTGCTCCTCCTCCCATTCCCTCCCCCCATGCCAAGCGCGTGGTACGGTTGCCCAGCAACCTCCGGGCGTTTTTTGTCAACTGTGCAACCATGTCGGACGAAGAGGAGGCGGTGGCGGAGGCCGAAGAGCTCATTCGCAGTCAGAGGATCTTCCTCAACCATTTGGACAGCTATGCCGGCAAAAACATTGGGAAGGTGGGGAGGCGCAAGGCTGCACTGCTCAGAAACGGGAGGGAAGGTGGTGGTCCGCTTCCGACCCGCCACATGCATCTCCATCGCAGCGAAGTTACGGGGAAGTCGGAAAACGGCTGAATGGGTGACATCGCCGTCACTTGTAGAGAGGGTTGGAAAGGAGGGGATGCATTGGGGAAGGGAGTCCACACGGCTTTTTTCCCCAGTCGCGATGTATAAATTATACCTTTTTTTAAAAAAAATGATTTTTATTGAATAACAATTAAATTATAACTTTTTTTAACAGGTTATATGGGAAGGAGTGAGAAAGAATAGAGTAGAGTAGAGTAGAGTAGAGTAGGAAATATGTAAAAAGAAATCTCATGAAACCACTTGGGACTCTAATAGCCACTCCCAAATACCAAACAATTGTTGGGCTCCAATTAGACCCCATCCCAATGTTTAGGGTAAGAGCCAGCTGTTTGAGTCTTTCTGGAAGGCTGGAAGATTGATGCCTGCCAAATCTCAAGAGAGAGTGTGATCCACAGGGCAGATCTTGTTACTGGGAAGCACACTCCAACATTGCAACATTGAGATGGATGGATGGATGGACGGACAGATGAATAACTGTAATTAATAACACTGAATTATTTTCTCCATTTTATCATTTATTGTCCATTGTAAGTATCTGGCCAGTTGTATTGTTGGAGCCTCCTTGGAAGAAATAGCAGAGGAAGAGGAAGAAGATGATGAAACAAAATCAGTTGTTGAAGCTGGGCCCCCTAAACCAAAAGAAGGAATATATCAAATAGTGGGAACTCTTGCACATCCAGAGAATGCAAAACCAGATTTTGCCATGGAAGTATTTTCAGTATGTAATGTATTCATTTTATTGAATAAAATCGTTGATGTGCATTTGATTCACACAGAATTCTTTAAACTGCAGGAACTTAAATATAAAGCAGCAAAGTGTATAAGGCAAAGTATATAAAGCATCAAAGTATATTGCAGATATAGGCATTCTTGGAGTAACAAATGATAAATTGTGTTCCAACCTTTTTCTACGTATATTTCAATATTACATGCCAATGAAAACCAGTTTTGAGTTTTCATATTATCCTTAATGTTCTTTGCTCTTAGAAGGAGGATGTCTGGTGCCTGGAGTTTTATATAAAATATATATTAAAATGTGGGAAATGAAGGAAGGAAGGAAAGAATAAATAAATGTGGTCTCCCTGTGCAAAAACTTAACGGAAGTATTATTTTCTGTTATTCAGAAACTATACTGCACTTATGCAGATTCAGACAGCATATGTCTTTTCAGAAGTTGATTCATATACAGCTTATTCATTTGGTGAAGTATATGTGCACTGTTATGAAACAAAAAAAACCCCAGCCCTGTATTTTGCATCCCATACCTCTGCAATGCTTTCCTTGTTGCATTCCATTTGATATTTCATACTGATTTAATAATAAATCACTGAAAAAACACTATGGTTTTAAAGCTAGCTGTGTCCTCACCTCATAATCATGCCCAATTTTATCTTTGGTGACTAAATTCAGCTAGGCAGTGAGAGATTATCAGATGACTATCAACCGAACAAACCCATGATAAATTGCTTGTTTTTAGACAGCTTCTCGAGATGAGTTGCTAACTTACATGTTAGAATGTGATATCATTATTTATAACATCACTGAAGATACCAAACAAATTGAGGAGGCAACCTGGGCAGCAACAGGTCAGTCAAATTTGTTCTTTAAGTAGTATGGAGAATGCAATAATCTTGTTCTACCAAAGTTTAGATGGTAAATCTAGTTTAACAAATGAGGCATTAAATTATAAATAATTTTCTCAAATCCTTCAGAAATTCACTTGGGCATATCGTGCTGTAGTTTTCCTTATTTTTTTCATCTGTGCTAAATATAAAGGATCTTAAGACATTCATATGAGTGACTTATTTGTTCAGTACCAATGCTGAATTAAATGGCTTGATCCAAGTGCACAGGTGAACTTTTAGCAGTGATATTATCATAATGCTTAAATTGGAATGCATAGGATATGCTCTTTGTGAGACGACAGAGGATTATCATACATTACTTAATGTATTAATTAATTAACAATTAATCAGTGGAGCAACTTGCCTCCAGAAGTAGTGAATGCTCCAACACTGGAAGTTTTTAAGAAGATGTTGGATAACCATTTGTCTAAAGAGGTGTAGGTTTTCCTGCC
>JANHFP010004738.1:51943-62158 GCA_032468135.1 Calamaria suluensis
AAGTTTTTAGCTCCCGGCGAAATGTTAATAAATCCGGGAGCCTTCGCAATGCAGGTGGTAAATTATTCCAGAGGGTTAATTATGACTTTTTCACAACATATCTTTTATTTGCTTACACACTTCATGCATCCTACTAATATTGTGTCTCTCCTCAAGAAATTACATGGTGCCCTGTCTCATTTTAGTCTCACACGGGGAACAATTTGGTACTAAGGAAGAGTGCATGGCTCAAAATAACCCACCAATCTCTATGACTAAGCAGATATTTGAACTTGCTCCTGAGTAGTCTTTTCTCCCTGCGTCTCTGTCTTGGGTCAGGTGGGGGAGCTGCTCCCATTTCCTCCTCTGAGCTGTCCTTCTCTGACTCCAGCCCTAGCTCACTGGATTCTGCCTGGGCCTGCTCTTCCTCAGCTTCAACCTCCCTCTCACTGCTCACTGCCAGCTGTTCCACCTTGACCTCTGAGTCAGATGCAGGCAGAGGTATGATACTTTGCAAGAACACTTGTCCCTCATCATATCAGAAATAACTTGCTTATTTGTATTGTAGACAAGGATTATCAGTTTGAGAAACTGGATAACTAGCAGATTTGAAGAGCATAAATTTACAAAGAATTTCCTATATCCAGCTGCTTTTTCAACTTAATATTTTTGTGGTGAAATTGATGTTCATTATCAGTTTATGTAGTGCTTCCCATTGTTATTCTACTTTGGATAAGAGAAGACATCTCAAAACATTGTGACCATCAGACTGCTCATTAAATGATTTGACAATTAAATTGGCCTTGTACATGCATGAAATAGCTTTGATTTCAACCTTAAGAAACAGTTGCAATAATTCCTTTTGGCAAGCTGCTCCATTACCCAACTGTTCCTACTAATTCTTTTTCCCATTGTATTAAAGCCCTCGATCTGTGCAGCTGCTGTTTAAACTCATTGCCAACAAGAAGATATATATGTCATAATCTATCAAGATCTCTTCTAGTTGCCTAATTCTAAAAATGAATCCCCCAGGACAAAAGACGGGTTTAGGAAAGTGATTTTCGGCATTTCCCCTGAGGGACATAGCTCACATTTGGATGAAGAGAGAAGTTTCACATAATGTGATATTCAGCAGAAATAAAAACAGAGGTAGGAGCAGGATGTGCATTCTTAACTCTGCATAGATCGCACTCCCAAGTGTGGCTATTAAGAAGCAAATCACCTTGTGTTTCCAGAGGTCCAAATTTAAAGGAGTTCAGGAGAAGAAAAGTGGAAGGGCAGCTTGGGATCCTTTGTGATTTCTAGATTGACACAACCAGGTGGGGCCCAATTTATGGCTGTACACCGCCCCGAGTCCGCGAGGAGAGGGGCGGTATATAAATTCAATAAATTAAATTAATTAATTAAATTATTGAGTATTATAAAGTAACTGACTGTTCTTTAGAAGGTCAGATCCTGTACATGAAACTCAAATACTTTGGCCACCTAATGATTAGGATGGACTCACTGGAGAAGAGCCTGATGCTGTGAAAGATTGAGAGCCAAAGAAGAAGGGGACGACAGAGCATGAGGAGGGTGGACAGAGTCACTGAAGCAGTGGATGTGACTTAGGTGGACTCCAGAGGATGGTGAAGGACAGGAAGGCCTGGAGGAACATTCTCCATGGGGTTGTGATGGGTCAGACATGACTTCACAACTAACAACAATAACAACAACAACAAAGTAACTGGTTTCATATGTACCAAGAAATCTGAAAACTTTACAAATCACCATGGTTGGGTCCTGAAATTGTGCTAAGAGAAAAATTTACCCATCCCATGGTGGCTTAACTTATTGTGTAAGCTTTTTTCTTCTCTCTAAAAGTACAGCCTCCTGCAATGGCTTCTTTCATGGGGCAGTTAATTTCACAGTAGGACACCTGGAACAGAGGAAATGGGATAGAGAAAGGAGCCAGCATGCAAGCAATGCAGGGCCTGCAGCTTATTAAATAAACACCCACCAACGGGAAACCTTTCTAAACTTTGGGAAAGGAGAGCTGTAATAGAAGCCAACGTGAGAAGTCTTGCTTCTGGGTCTTTCACAGATCTCACCTTTATGTTTTGTTTTGCTTCTCAAAAATTGCAACAGCAAACCAATTAACAGCCTACATTTCAGCTACCTTTGGATGCCAGTTGGAACAAATTCCCATTCAGAACTCCAGTGGGAGGCTTGAGGCAGACAACTGAAAAGATGCCGACCTTGTTCAAACGCAATTTAAAAAGAAAACTAATTGCATTTTTGCTAGAATGCATCTGATTTATTTATTGTTTTGAAAGTTTGCCATTATACAAAAGCAGTTCAGTACTAGTTGCTGAGATGGAGTTCCTATAGGACCGAGTTTCCCTGTCCAATTTACAAGCCACTGAGGAGTATTATTTAAATTAGACAACATCCAACTCCACAATTATTAACCCTAATAGTTCTCACTACTTTTTTTTTTTTTTTAGAAACCAAGGAGAAAAGTTGAAGGGAGAGATGGTTTGGAGGATCTTATTTTTTTCACCACCCACTTTGGCACTCTGGATGCTCTCAGTATTTGGTCCTGCAAATAAAAGATTAGAATTAAGGTGGAAGCTGCACAAGAGAGGGGAGGCCATCAGGATTTGGTAGTGGAGGAGTGCATTTGGTAGGCAAGTTGTCTCCATCCCTTTGTTGACATTGTAAGGGGAAGTTCTGCTGAAGAAAGGGAGCAGGTGAGCAAGTTCTAGAAACTCTACCTGCTTGGGAGGATGGCACTCAATGCCAATATACAGTCGATGTACAGATTCTTTCTTCTGCCTCACTTTCTTTGTCACTCAGGGTCTTCCTGCCAATCCTCATCTGGCACCACCTTTGTGTTTCTTGATTTGATTCTAGATTAGTCTTGGCCACTTCCAGCTCCCCCTTTTTTTTCTTGCAGCTTGGCAGGTCCATTAGATGGATGTTTCCAGGTGAAGGAACGAGACCCGTTCCAATATCTGCTCTTGTTCTCAAGATGTAGCAGCTTTTATATGCCAGTGAGCCAATTACAGCACAGAGGCCATCAGGTTGAGCCCTCCTAGTGAATTAAGAGAAAGAACAAAAAATAAATAAATTCACCCCCCAAAGAAAGCCCTGGCCTGAACCTCTTCTCACCTACAGCTTCATATATAATAGAGAAGTTTTGGGGTTTTGCATTCAAGACTAAGCAATGGGCCTAGTGTATAGAGGGAGAATAATTTTATTGCCTTCCTTTCCTGACCAAAATTAGCATTTTCAGAGTACAGGGAGAGGGTTCTTTTAAAATAAAAGGAAAAAAAATAGGCCCTATTGATTTCTTAGGGGTGGATTCTTCACCCCAACATGTTGAGGGAGGTGGGGAAGGTGATTTGAGATGGAAGGCAGCACTGTGGAGTTTCACAGATGTTCCCATTTATCTTATGATCCCATATAGATTTAGACCTATGCTCTAGCTATATCCTCTTGGTTCCTCAGAGTCTAAGCTCAGACATCTGCCCAGGCTTAATGAATGTTATCCTGGGGAAGGCAGAATAAGGCGAACACAATTGATCCACTCTTCTTGCCATCTC
Source organism: Calamaria suluensis (assembly GCA_032468135.1). Classification (NCBI taxonomy): domain Eukaryota; kingdom Metazoa; phylum Chordata; class Lepidosauria; order Squamata; family Calamariidae; genus Calamaria; species Calamaria suluensis. The sequence continues at coordinate 55,510 of JANHFP010004738.1, forward strand.
CTGCCTCTGCATGTTTTAGGTAAAAGGTGAGCCATCAGCATCCATCAGGTCATCCAGCACAAAAACATACTGAAATAATGAGACCTTTAGCTATTATTTCTGCCTGATTCAGAAGTCTCACTGCAAGCTACCCAGGAAGGCTGGGCAAAAGAAAATGGCTAGCAACAGAAGAAAAAAAGTGATCTCATATTTAATTTCCATATTCAGTCAACCTGTATTATCAACTTCCATCATCCCCAGCCTGCATGATGGATAGATGTGATGGAAATCAGTGTCAAGGGCATTCAGAAGCCATTAGGTTGGGGAAATGTTTGATCTGGTAATATACCAGTTACTTGATCAACAGAACATCAATGACATTTAATCGCACTGAATCCTGATATTTCTGGGTCTCGTTTTTCTTTATAAATTAGCAGTCAGATATGTGACCTATCCAGGAATGAGTGAAATACCCTATATTTATTGATGTTAAGAAAACCAAAGTCATTTTGGAAGAAAGTAAAAGTTTCCCTAAATCTCAAACTATGTTTGTTTTTTTTAAACTACTAACTGGAAGTGACAATCAGTCCCTTCTCCCATCCATAATCATCGAATCCCCAAAGTGTTAATTAGCTGCTTGCATTTTTCTCAACCAAATAATAAAAGTGTTGCAGGTTACCATGCCAATGAGGCTGTTTACTCTAGAAGAAGTCTCACTTGCTATTAAAACTGGTGTCTCAAGGGACTCCGATCTAAACCTAGTTTCTGTTAAGCAATTCATTTTCGGGGAATCTCAGAATAACAACGTCTCTGTTCCCCAAAGGACTCCTCGTGTACCGTTTGCATCTGCAGCGATCCTGAATAGTTTTATTTATTTGAAAAGCTAACAGTTTATTAAAGAAGAAGATTTCCTTCTATAAGTCAGGCTTAAGACACCCCAGTATCTTGCTGCAGAGGATGGTTGAGCAGAACCATCTTAGAAGAGAACTTTGTGGCAAAAATGGGATATTTGCAAAGGAGAAAGCCATGTGAAATCTACATTAGTAAACAAAGATCTGTAGAAAAGTAGATTTTCATGAAATTTACCTATCTGATTATTGCATATCTAATTGCCCATCTGGGCAACAAGAACTTCTACTGAAGATCTTCCAAATGTCTATAGGTATATTCCAGTAAACATTGGAGAGTCACCTTCTTCTCCCAATTGAATTGATATTAAATTGATGGGTAATCATAATAGAGTTATTTCTTTCCACGGTTAATAGTCCCTTTTGCTGGTTCCTGACCTTGTCATACACAATGGGAAAATTATTCTTGTTGCTGCATTCATGGAATAAAATTCTAATATGTCCAGAATTGGGTCCATAGAAAACAGAGAGGACATCAATAGTGGATATAAAATAGGAAGGAAGGCTATGTCGGCAGTTTCCATCATGGTATACGTTTCATCCATTTTTTAAGATTCCATATAAAACATGACTAATGGCATGTGTAAAATGAGTGATCTCTGGATCAACTGATAATGGAATTGTTTCCTGAAGAATGCCAAGAATGGAATGGAAAATGCAGAAGTTGCTGCTTCCTATTTTATGTTCTTTTTTCCAGTGGTGAAATCCAATTTTTTTTACTGCCAGTTCTGTGGGTATGGCTTGGTGGGCATGGTGTGGCTTGGTGGGCATGACAGGGGAAAGATACTGCAAAATCTCCATTCTGACCCCACTCTGGGGCCAGCTAGAGGTGATATTTGCTGGTTCTCCAAAATATTTCCACTACTAGTTCTCCAGAACCTGCTGGATTTCACCCCTGTTTTTTCCATTTGTTTTTAAAATGTTTTCCAGCAGTTTCCTATCAATTGTTTGGCTTCACCTCCCAGTTAACACCAAATTACCATTTATCTGTGTATTTATATTATTAACTTGTTTACTTTGACTTAATTACTTGCTGTTACTATTTCCATCTGGCTCTAGAGATAGCAAACCGATTGCCTCTCTAGTACTTTCCTTTAAACTTTTTCCCATTCCTAATTTCACCCAGGAGGGCATTAAGCATACAGGTACATGCATGCACATAAATAATAACTTTTCCCTGAGCAGCTCACTTATTCAGCCTGATATTGTGGCAGATGTTCATCACAGATTTATTTGAGCAACAACCTGTTTTAAGAACAGAACAGGCAGAAGGAATGAAAAGTGAATCGCCTTTGCACAAATTATCTGGACCAGACAACTGTCTTGGACAACCTCTGGCAGGAGGAGCTGCCTACCTTCAATGATGGATAATAGTCAGAATAGTCTTTGACCTACAGATGTGGGTTTTGAATTTCTTTAGATCTCAAAGGTTTTCAACAAAAATGTGGTGTGGTCATTACTGCCATGTTGGAATCAGATGCCAGCCATTGCACTGTGGCAAAGATGTCTGCCTAAAAGAGTTTATTGGGTTTTTATATAGTATACAGAAGGAAGAAATTTAGGGCACAGATACAGCATTGTCATTGGTGGTGCGTTCTGGACAGTTCCACCCAATCCCTATGGGCATCCTATTGGTGGGAACTAGGTGATCTCATTCCCCAGTCAGGAGTTTGATTATTTTATTCCCCAGTCAGGAGTTTACCATGCACTAACAACCAAATGAGCTCATGTCATTATCAGAGACATACTAGCAGATAGGTATAGCTTTCTACGGACATCTACAACATATGTCCCCAATTCCCACACTGCCATTTATTCCCAAATCATATCCAAGGAGTGGGAAAGTAAATTGAGTCCAAAAATAAAATTCCATGCCTCCATATACATAAAGGATCAGATGCCATTAAGTGATGATAAGAATTAAGAACGAAACTTTTGTCAGGAGATTTACACTCAGCAAGAAAACCAACCGAGACCAAAGCAACAAAGGCATTAATTCTACTTGTTCTCTGTGTGGATTACTGTGGATTGAGAGACAACAAACAGGACAACCCTCCTGCCAGGATTTAAACTAAGTAGGGCAAATTGCAACACTTGTATTTTTGCCCCACTTACAAACTTTGTATTGGTTTTGTCTTGGTTCAGTTCAAAAACTGAAGCAAACCCCATTGTTTTGGTTTCAGTTTTCCCCTCAACTATTTCTTGCTACATGCAAATATAGGGCCCAGACATAATTTACTGCAGTGGTAAGTATAGAGGTGGGTGGGGAAAAAACCTCACCCATTTCTATGCTTACCACTGCAGTAAATGTATGTCTAGGTCCTATGTTTCAGACAAGAGTTGCAGACTACAATGGATCTCCTGCAATTTATCAGACATGGGAGGTGGAATGAGATGAGATATTTATCCTGCTACTGATAGAAATGGCTTTAATTGGGTGGTGGATTACTATGTCTTCTATTCTCATATTTTGTATTGTATTTTGTTCCATTTACTGATCATTTTAATAAAAGTTACTTTTAACCTAAACATAAGGTTTTTTTTAATTAAAACTTCAATAAAAGTCTGGAAACTGCATGCCACTCAGAATCAGTCATGATTAGAGACTTATAAGGCCTGAATTAATATTGGAGATATTTTTAAATATTATCTTTTTCCTGAATTAAAGCTTTCTTTTTTTTTGGGGGGGGGGAAGAGTGATTATTTAGGCTTGTGAATCCCATATATAACTTCATGAAATGTAAAAGCAAATGAAATACTAATTTAGCAACACATGCATGCTACAGACTAAAGGGGTTCAACCAATGGCAAAATCCTCCGTGGTTTGCCACTAGTTTGTTGGCTTAAGAAGGTAAGTAGAAAAGTGAGGGGAGAAACAGCTGTGCCACACAATTTAGATTCGCCAGATAGCAGGATTTCCTGCTTTCTAACAAATATAACTCGCACGACACAGCTGATTTTTGAAAATACCAGTTCAGACAAACTGGTAGCTTTTCTTTACTACCAGTCCATCAGATATTACTACCAGATGTAGTAATTAAATTCTAATATTTTAAAAATTTTTTAAATTTTTAACTTTATAAGCCAAAAACTAGTTTAATCCTATTTTAATTGTTTATTGTTATCTCTGTTTTAATTGATCTGGCTGTACACCGCCCCGAGTCCGTGGGGAGAGGGGCGGTATAGAAATATAATAAATAAATAAATAAATAAATAAATTCATTTGTACTTCAAATTGCATCAGTTCTGATGATTAGGCTACCTTGACTCTTCCCTGTGCCCAATTTTTGTAGTGCTTTGCTTAATTAAAAATTCGGCAAATGCACAAACTTGCACTCCGTATTATTTCGGTTCTAAATATTTTAGTTTTCTTATTTAACTCTAAACTATAGAAAGGCAAATGATATGGAAAGGCAAATCAAATGCCGCCTTGCTGATAAAATCTGGAGACTGCAGCAGCATTTTGCATATATAACTTCCTCTTGCTGCCCACACTCCTCATTTGTTATTATATTGGGTACTTTTTTTTAAAGGTGAGTTCAGTGGACCTTCCTTCAATGAATATGCAATTTAAAAGACTCCCTAGAACCGTGATGGCGAACCTATGGCACGGGTGCCACAGGTGGCAAGTGGAGCCATATCAGTGGGCACGCGAGCATTGCCCTAGTCCACTGTGATGTGCATGCGGGTTCTGGCCAGCTGATTTTCGGGCCTTCCAGGCCCACCAGAAGTTGGGAAAGAGGCTGTTTCCAGCCTTTGGAGGGCCTAGGGGGTGGGGAAGGCCCGTTTTTCACTATCCCCAGGCTCCAGAGCCTTTCTAGGGAGGGTGGGGTGAATTGAATTATGGGTGTGGGCACGTGGAAGTGCAACCTCCCCGTCCTGCCCCCCACTTTAGGCACGCGATGGCAAAACGGTTAGCCATCACTGCCCTAGAATATCTGGCACCTTCAGACCACAACATATGGCTGGCCAATTGGGCTCAACTAAATGGGCCATAGGGAGCCATTGACCTCAGTGGCAAGACTGGGAAGCAACTCCATAAATCAGTGCTTGATTTATTATAAGGCAGCTTATAACACAAAGCAGAACAACTGTTCAAATGAATACGGCTCTTGCTTAGATGCCAAGTCTCTAGGGAAACACACACAAAAAAAAACCCCGCCACAGTTGGCAATGAACATTTATCACTATTACAACAAATCAGCTTACCACGACCAAAATACGGCTGCCCAGGAATAAACTCCACAGCATTCACCCAATCTTCAGCCCCAGCTCCTGCAGCTGCCAGCTCTTTGTCTTCAGTCTCACCACTGCTCACTTCAAGTGTTCCAGGAGATGGGGTCACATCCGTTGAGGCTGAAGGATAGGTTTTTGCAACTGGACTCACAGTAGTTGTGTCTTCTCTTTTCAATGGCTTAGTATGTTCATATCTGATAAGGAGCAAAGACAGAAATTGCAAAAATAACCCTATGTGAACTCTGGTTAAAAGAAATTGCTTCAAGGAATATCAGAAAGGCAATATATGGAATGGGGCGGGTGGGAAAGAGAGCCCCATTAAGATACTTGAAGTTGCCTTAAATAGTTACTTGACAATGGATTTTGAAGTGATTTGTTAAGAGGTCAATATTTTCTCTAGCAATCTGTACAGCTGGAAGAGCCATCAGATATAAGTGTTTGGGGGGGAGGGGGAGAATATGTGAGAGATATAACCCACTTATCAATTTTTTTTTATCAGTAAGAGAAAGCAATTATTGGGAAATCAAGTTCTGTTCTAAAAGGTCTCTAAAGCAGACTCTGAAGGTCAGTGAGATAAAAGGAATCTGCATTCCCATCATATTTGTGGACTTCCACTCATTACAGTACTGGATTCTACCCTAGGAATTCTCTTTCTCCTCTGCTTCCAATTATTTCATCTTAAGTACATTTCCGCATCCAGCATTTTACATCAGGAGATAAAAAAAACCAGGAGGAAGAAATTAAACTGCATGCATGTAGGAGTACTATATATCATTCTAACTGAGCCCCTTTGCAATGACAGTGTTTGCGTTAAAGAATATATACATTATTACTCTACATGTATACTGTTTACCAATCAATTATCTGGAAACACAAACAAAATAGCTTCAATTACGGGCTTTAATATGGTTGTTGAATTAGACATGTGAACTTTTGAGAGATGGTTAATTTTCTCTCTCCTGTTGATCTCTCCCTATTTTGCAGCCCGGAGTATGGTTTACATTAGTGGATGATGGGGATTAGAGTGAGAGGCATCCCAGATGGAAGGCATCAGGTTAGGCAAAGCTACAATGAAAGGGGACACAGAGGTAAAATAATTATTTTGTTCTGATCCTGCTTCCTTAATGGCTTCTATAAAAGTTTTGCACTGTACAGGAAATGGCAATTGGATGGCAGTTATAAACACAGTAGCTACTACTGTCTCACATTGACATTATATTTCCAAGTTCAGTTTATGATTAAATTTCTGCCTACAGTCCTTTATCTCTTTAAACCCACTGAGGATAAGTAGCCATAAATACTGGGAATTTGCTCCGTGTAAAAATGAGGGACACAGTGGCTCAGCGGGTAACACAACTGAGATTGTTGATTGGAAGGTTGACAGTTCAGCGGTTCAAACCCCTAGTGCCGCATAATGGGGTGAGTTCCCGTTACTTGTCCCAGCTTCTTCCGACCTAGCAGTTTCGAAAGCACGTAAAAAATGCAAGTAGAAAAAATAGGGACCACCTTTGGTGGGAAGGTAACAG